>SJXQ01005154.1:0-75013 GCA_006408695.1 Aepyceros melampus | reverse complement strand
GCATCATCTTTCAGGATTTGAAACAGCTCAACTGGAATTCCATCACCTCCACTAGCTTTGTTCGTAGTGATGCTTTCTAAGGCCCACTTGACTTCAAATTCCAAGATGTCTGGCTCTAGATTAGTCATCACATCATCAATGCTGCCTTAATACAAAGCTTGACCATTCTTGGAAGAGAATAATTCTTGTTAAAGCGGTGTCATTTGGATGGCTGATCTGACCAGTAGATCTGCCTGGGACTGAGGTCCGAATATGGTCCCCAATTCTACCCTCTGAAGCACTGTTTCTTTGTAGAAAGGAAACGGGAAGAACAAAGTCACAGAATGGCAACAAAAATCAAATATGACCCTTGTCTTGTATTTTTTTTCTTCTAAATTATCATATTAAATGAAGAAAGTCAAACAAAGACAAATATATCACTTATATGTGGAATCTAAAAAAAAAAAAAAAAGTTGGGCTTCGCTGGTGGCTCAGCTGTAAAGAATCTGCCTATAATGCAGGAGAAGCAATATTTAGCCCTGAGTTGGGAAGATCCCCTAGAGAAGTAAATGACAACCAGTATCCTGCCTGGGAAATCCCATGAACAGAGGAGCCTGCCAAGCTACAGTCCATGGGGTGGCAAAGAGCTGGATATGACAGCGACTAAACAAGGCTATGATTTTTCCTATGGTCATGTATGGATGTGAGAGTTGGACTGTGAAGAAGGCTGAGCACCAAAGAATTGATGCTTTTGCAGTGTGGTGTTGGAGAAGACTCTTGAGAGTCCCTTGGACTGCAAGAAGATCCAACCAGTCCATTCTGAAGGAGATCAGCCCTGGGATTTCTTTGGAAGGAATGATGCTAAAGCTGAAACTCCAGTACTTTGGCCACCTCATGCGAAGAGTTGACTCATTGGAAAAGACCCTGATGCTGGGAATGATTGGGGGCAGGAGGAGAAGGGGATGACCGAGGATGAGACGGCTGGATGGCATCACGGACTCAATGGACGTGAGTCTGAGTGAACTCTGGGAGTTGGTGATGGACAGGGAGGCCTGGCGTGCTGCGATTCATGGGGTCGCAAAGAGTCGGACACGACTGAGCGACTGAATGAAACAGAAACCATTCTAAGGTACTCCTAGGATTTCCCGCATGGTGCTAGTAGTAATGTATCTGCCTGTCAGTGCGGGAGACATAGAGATATGGATTCAATCTTTGGGCTGGGAAGATCCTCTAGTGTAGGAAATGGCAACCCACTCCAGCATTCTTGCTGGGAAAATTCCATGGACGGGGCAGCCTGGTCAGCTACAGTCCATGGAGTCAATCATGACTGAGTACATACACACCCCAAGGTATTCTTTTCAAGAAAGGAACTTGAGTCTAATCAATATACATGGGACAGAGAATTATGCTAAATGACCACAGGGATGAAATTTTCAAAATCTAGGCTGGGCCAAGTACACAAGACAAATACTCTCATTCTCTCAACAAACACATTAGAATGAAATAAGATGGAGAGTTGAATGTGTGATTCAGGGAGTCTTGAGATGTATCAACCAAGTGCAGAACATTTTGATCCTAATATGAGCAAATACATTAAAAAATTGTGAGACAATTTGAGAAATTTGGACTAATTAGATATTTGATGGTACTAAAATTTTTTGCTATTTTTTTGGATAATGTTATAGTTATGTTTTAAAAGAGTCATGGTGTTATGACTCTTTAGAGCTACAGTCTAATATATTTATGTATGAAATGATATAATAATTTGGATTTGTTTCAAAACAATTTGAGCTTGATAATTGTTGAAGCTGGGTGATGGGTATGTAAGAATTATGACACTGTTTTCTCAGCTTTTGTATGTGTTCAAAATTTTCTATGGTAAAAATAAAAATGTTTTTGGATGTGGATAAACGAATATTAAAATTTACTTTTAAACTTATGTTGGAATGATTTTCTTCATTCTCACCTCTACCTATATTCTCTTCCTGAAGCCTGGCTATGCTAGAAATGTTTTTAAAGTGAGTTTTAAGCTAGCAAAGATTCAGACACCATTTAGTATGAGAAATAGGAGGTATGTTGGTAGTAGACTCACCTTTTTAGTACAGAAATTCTTACTGGTTTTCAGATATCCAGTTTGAAGTCCAGGCAACTGTGAGGCTTTTTTCTAGCTCCTTCTTACCCTAACTTTAGGATCTAAAATTCCTCCTCCCTCTGTGCCATGTGGAATCAAATGGAGGTATGAATGGTTGATACCCTCCACTGGGTCCTGGACTTCAGAGGAGCTGGGGCTTTGGCATGAGAAGAAGAAGAGTGGAATGAAAGCCCATGAGGATGAAGACAGCTGAGGGCTTTGTCATTGAAGAAACACTGTATCCCTGCCTTGATCTTTCTCAGGAGGGTTGATCTGTGAAGAGGCTTCTAAGACATTCAGCGTATAAGCATTCTCTGACCCCTGGACATAGGAGGGACCATTGCTTGCATCAAATTTTACCATGTTATTGGCCTTGTACATTCCCCTACTGCAAGGAACTTCTATGAATTCAGGGAACCGTTGGTTAGAGTTTGATATGTTACTTAGCTGTGCGTCAGTAAGAAGATATCATTAAAAGCAAATGGAAGAGTAGGTCTTCAGGGAACACCTCTCAAATGCCAAGTATATTTATGTGACATGCAGTTTCCTTGGTAACCCACAGAATAGGGAGCAGGAAGGGCTTGTGAGCTTATTCCCATCACAAAGAGGGTGGTAGTGGTGGGAGTTTATGGTTTCTTCTCCATATGGTTGACTTCAGGGAAGAGTTGCTACAAGCCTACTTTGTACCTGTGGAGTCCCGAAGATCCTTAGGAGATAAGATTCTTTCAACTGCATATTTCTGTATTAGAATATTTAATAGAATAAGTTAATGTTCACAAGCCAGAAACTAGTTAGAATCTTATTATCAGTTCCAGGAGCTTAGATATATGTGAACATTTTAAAGATTTTCTAAGAGACAAACCAAAATATTTAGTTAGAAAATAATGTTCTGTGTGAAGATTTATTGGGATGAGGATGATTTAACCTGCAAAAAAATGGAAGTAGATTTCTCAAGATCTGAAGACATATTTGGTTGTTTCTTATTACTTGATGGGCTTCCCTGGTAGCTTAGTTGGTAAATAATCTGCCTGCAGTGCAGGAGACCCAGGTTTGATCCCTGACTCAGGAAGATCCCCTGGAGAAGGAAATGGCAAAACACTCCAGAATCCTTGCCTGGAAAATCCCATAGACAGAGGAGCCTGGTGGGCTGTAGTCTGATAGGGTTTGAAATGTCATACATAGTAAGGTATTAAGTCAGGGTCACATGGTGTATACATGGTGTATACATATATCAATATGTATACATATATCAATATGATAATAAATGCAAAAAAACGGAGGATTTTTGAAGACCCAAAGAACCATAGAAAACTTATCATACTAGTTAGCTATAACTAGAAGGCCAGAATTGGAGCCTTGAAGATTTTCTTTCAAATCTCTAGTTCCCTTTATGATACAAGCGGAGAACTGCTAGATTTATCCCTTACCTGATGGAGTTAACATCTCAATTTTGGCTTAAATTTGAGAACTAGAGAAAAAAGAAAACTCTAACCTAAAAAATCCCATGAGGTGGGAGATGCATAATATATTTTGCATTGAATCTCATCTTATGAATCACTGTTCATCAATATCATGCCTGCCTCAACTGACTGGTCACTGCAGAATTTCTAAAACTTAAGTGGTATTTCTTGTAAAATATCCACTTGTTGAGCATGATGCTGCCTCTCGTATTGACACTCGTTAGATTACACAGCACTTCAAAATTAATTTTGTTCACTTCTGAGATTTTGTCCATTCTCTCCTGTCTGCCTTCCTTCCCACTCCTCCTGAATTAAATTCCTTCTTTGGCTAGCCAAATAGTTATATTAAAAGGCAGAAAGAAGAAATAAGAACTAGAGAAAATATTTCATGAAATCAGTGCCTGATTTAAGACATTCATTAAAGAAAGTTATTTTCACAATGAAGAACCATCGTCAAAGGATATGATGGATCTGAAGACTCCTGAAGCAATTTGTTTGGAAGTACTGATCAGTACTTTTGCAAAGCCTTACAAATGCTTCTTCTCCTACTGAGCCACTTAACTGAGCACAACAAAAACATTTCTCCCAGGGACATTAAATTCCCTTATTTAAAAAATTTTTTTAAAATAATTTTATTGATTGATTTATTTTGGCTGTGCTGGGTCTTTGTTGCTGCTTGGACTTTTCTCTAGTTGTGGAGAACAGGAGCTACTCTCTAGCTGCAGGGCACAGGCTTCTTTCTTACTGTGGTATCTTTGGTTGTTCCAGAGCACGGGCTCTGGGCACAGTGGCTTCAGTAGTCATGGCACGTGGGCTCAATAGTTGTGGCTTCTGGGGTTCTGAGCTCAAGCTCAATAGTTGTGGTGCATGGGCTTATATGCTCTGAAGAGCATAGGGGATCTTCCTGGCTCGGGGATCCAACCTGTGTCTCTGCATTGGAAGGTGGATTTTTAATCACTGAGCCACTAGGGAAACCTTAAATTCCCTTGTTACAGGATGGTTTCACATATGGATTGAGTGGTGATTTTTATTAGAGACTGAAAAGCAAGGGGAAATGAGATCAGAATATGATACTATAGGTTATTTTATTATGTTTCGCTCAGTCGTGTCTGACTGTTTGTGACCCCATGGACTGTAGCCTATCAGGCTCCTCCATCTATGGGATTTTTCCAGACAAGAGTGCTGGAGTGGATTTCCATTTCCTTCTCCAGGGGATCTTCCCAACTCAGGAATTGAACCCAGTTCTCCCGCATTGCAGGAAGACGCTTTACCATCTGAGCCACCAGGGAAGCCCTGATACTATAGGTAGAATGACTATTAAACATTTCTTTATAAAAATCAGTATCTGAGAGGATAATGAAATATATCCTTTTGGTTTTGGGAGAAACAGTATAACACCATTACAAAGACATGGACATTTTTGATGAAAATTCTCTACCCTTGTTCACTTGTCATCTTTTTTGGTGGGAAGACACTCGGGGAGTTTTCAATGTAGGAGTTTTAAATTACTGCCAGTATGCGCTAATGGGACATGTAAATGGGAGACCATCATTTTCACTTGAAAGATCCAGAATAGAAGAATAATACATATTTGAGTGCTTGATTTGAAAATTGAGAACCGTGAGTAAAGAAGGAGAAGAATATATTTTCAGAATTCTTTAAATGTTGCGAGTTATTAGATTAATTATTCCTTGATCTCTAATTATTCCTTGATTTAGCAGAGCTAGGCAAGGGGTGGCAGCCAGGTGGGGCCAGACGGGAAATTGGGAGAAAGGGCCTTTTCAGTGGAGAGGAGGGCTGAGAAAGGCTCTGCTTGAAAACAAGATGAGAAGTTGGTAGAACTAGCAAGATAATGTTTACTTTCTTAGGTAGAGAAGCAATTGATCAGGAATGCAGCAAATTTAGGAAAGTAGAGAAAGATAGGGCTTCCCCGGAGGCATAGTGGTAAAGAACCCACCTGCCAGTGCATGTGTTCAGTCCCTGCACTGGGAAGATCCCCTGGAGGAGGGCACGGCAACCCACTCCAGGATTGTTGTCTGGAGAATCCCATGGACAGAGGAGCCTGGCGGGCTACAGTGTATAGGGTTGCAAAGAGTCAGATACGGCTGAAGCTGCTTAGCAGAGAATGATAAGCAGAGTTGAAAGATTGTTACATGCTACGGTTTACAGATTATTTAGAGTTTAGAAACTGTTAAGTGCTGTGGTAAACTGTATGTCTGCATTAAACCCTCATAGCTGATTCTCTGCTTATTGTAGACTATGGTGAAAAAATGTTATTACCTAAATGGCTGGCATTAGAATTGCTCATACATAGTGAACTGTTTTTGGCTGGAATTTTATCTAAATGTTTGTAGAAGGCATACTGCAACCAAGGCATCCAAGAAAAGGGCAAATATGTCAGTGGAAAAGATTTTTTTTTTAATTTTTGCTCTTCATGAAGTGCAAAGAGAGCTGTGAAGGCAAAGAAGGGAGAAAGGTGGAAGAAGAAGGAGGCATAACATGATGTGTGCTGGATACTATGTCATCAGGAAAGGTCCAGGACACTCATTTAAAGCAGGCTGACCAAAAAGTTCTTCCCTGGAAAGAAATTTCTTAGATCCAAATGCCTTCCTGATCCCTCAAAGAAAAATACAATCTAAACCAAAATAGTGAGGTGATCTGCAAAAGCATCTTCAAAACATGCCCCTACCTACCTCTTTTCCCAACCTGATTGCTGAATGTTCATATTCACCTTCTAGGTAAAAATTTGAAGCTTCCCAGATGGCATTAGTGGTAAAGAACCCACCTTCCAATGCAAGAGACATAAGAGATGTGCATTTGATCCCCGGGTCAGGAAGATCCCCTGGAGGAGGGCATGGTAGCCTGCTCCAGTATTCTTGCCTGGAGAATACCAATGGACAGAGAAGCCTGGCAGGCTACAGTCCATAGGGTTTCAAAGAGTCAGACATTACTGAAGTGACTTAATATACACACATGCTGGTAGAAATTTGAAGCTGCAGCAGCTTCCAGCTTTTCGACAATATCTTCTATACACCCAACTTGTTTGTGTGGGTTGGGTTTGGTATAAGTGATATAGGGACTAAGTTCCATGTTTAGTTTGATGTTGTGCAGAAAAAAGTCATTCATTAAATCACTAACTCTAGTTAAGCTCTTTTTTTTTTTTAAATGAAGGCACTGAAATAGATTCGTTTTAAAATTATGCCAGAAAGATCATAATGGCAGGTTCAATCTATGGCTGTTTATCTAGCACTTACTAAATGCGATATAACCTAATTGTTTTTTAAGAGTTTGAAACTATCAAGCAAAAACCAATGTGGCTTTAACATATACCTCCCACTCTAATGGATTGACATTTCTGGTCAGAGAAAATTTAATATTTTTCTGAAGTTGACATGTAAATATCAATCTGAATATAAAAATGTGTTATATGTCATAATTTCTTTTTCCAATTTGGAAAAAAATTTTATGATATGCAAAATCTGTATAAGTCAGTAAAAAAGAGCCAGGATATTTGGGTTCAAATATTAGATTTACCAATAACTTTCTCTGTAATATTGGTATAAATTAATTTTCCTTCTGGATGTTGGTTGCCAGATTTGCAAAAAAGGAGTGCTGGATTTGACTCTCTCTCTCTCTCCTCCAATTATATCTGTAAGTGTTTATAGCTACAACTGAATCAAATGACCATTTTGAAGTTTTATAAAAATAGTCTACTCCTAAAATAGCTGATGCCATCATTTAGTTCAGTTCAGTTGTTCGGTTGTGTCTGACTCTTTGCGCAGCATGCCAGGCCTCCCTGTCCATCACCAACTCCCGGAGTCCACCCAAACCCATGTCCACTGAGTTGGTGATGCCATCCAACCATCTCATCCCTGTTGTCCCCTTCTCCTCCTACCGTCAATCTTTCCCAGCATCAGGGTCTTTTCACATGAGTCAGTTCTTCCTATCAGGTGGCCAAAGTATTGGAGTTTCAGCTTCAACATCAGTCCTTCCAATGAACACCCAGGACTGATCTTTAGGATGGACTGGTTGGATCTCCTTGTAGTCCAAGGGACTGTCAAGAGTCTTCTTCAACACCACAGTTCAAACGCATCAATTCTTTGGCGCTCAGCTTTCTTTATAGTCCAACTCTCACATCCATACATGACTACCAGAAAAACCATAGCCTTGACTAGATGGACCTTTGTTGGCAAAGTAATGTCTCTGCTTTTTAATATGCTGTCTAGGTTGGTCATAACTTTCCTTCCAAGGAGTAAGCATCTTTTAATTTCATGGCTGCAATTACTATCTGCGGTGATTTTCGAGCCCCAGAAAATAAAGTCAGCCACTGTTTCCCCATCTATTTTCCATGAAGTGATGGGACCAGATGCCATCATTCAGGTACTTCAAATCATTCAGTTTATTAGTTTGATCCCTAGATAATTAAAACAAATTAGCTAGAAACCATAAAAGAATTTGAGCAGCAAGGCACAAGGAATTGGATCTAATCACTTTGGAAAATAATCACATCATAGAAGTCAGTCAAAAAGCTGGTAATATGAAAACTGGTAGTTATTTATTAAGTTAACCATAAACTGGCCCTAAGTCTAAAAAATAGGTACATTTGCAAGGAGAATGACTTTTTGCTGGAATATCTTAGTCAGCTCTTCTAAGAACACAGAGAAAATATTCAATAGCACTAGTCATAAAAATGTAAGTTAAAACAATTTTTTTTTTGCCTATTTAATTTGAAAAGCCTAAGTAGAGCAAAAATAACTAAAACCAATGGAAGTGTAAAGAGGAAGGGAAATGTGAATTAGAGCAACCAGATGCAGAATTACTTGAAAACAAAGGAAAATAATTATGACTCAGGCATATTTAATATCTTATACTATATATATGTATATTTAATATCATATACTGTACATATTGAAGAAGGAAATGGCAACCCACTCCAGTATTCTTGCCTGGGAAATCCCATGGACAGAGGAGCTTGGAGGGCTAGAATCTATGGTATCACAAAGAGTAGGACATGACTTAGAGCCTAAACAACAACTATACATGTTGTACAAGACACTGTATCTTAGGTATATACTGTGTTCCAAGAAACAACTTATTCCTCTACCAGTGGAATGCCTTTACCTTTTTAGGTAAGAAGTTAAACAAAATGGCACTGAGATTTAGAATTCTGAAAGATACAGAAAAAATAAATGATCAACCAGCATGGATATTATAGTATATAACAGGAAACAGGATTCTGAGACCTTTGAAGCTCTGGCTGTGAGGCTGAGGGAGCAGAGAAGGCATGGTGGAGACCAGGCCAGATGGAGGACCAAGACATGGAGCTTCAAGAATTTCCTATAACATTCATGTGAATTCCATTTCATTAAAGAAATGGTTGTTTCCAATTTTTTAAAAAAGAGAGAAGGTGGTATATGTCCCTGTTAAAACAGGAAACAGCAACTGATGTTTAAAATCTGAAGACTAGTTTTCTATGTTTAAAATTTTGAATTTTGCCATTAGGAAAGACTGTTTGGGGTTAGATGTGTAAGAGGTATAAGATCTCACTGTGGAAAATTGTCCTTCCAGGGACAGAATCTGTTTTGACTATAAATCTGAAGGTCAGAATTTTTAATAAATATGATAGACATTTTTCCCAAGCCAGCTTAAGTAAAAGTTGGAAAATTCTGGATGAGGCATCTTTTTGTAACAAAATAAAGGGCTAGTGGGTCAGCTGGTAAAGAATCTGCCTGCATTGTAGGAGAACTCTGTTCGATTCCTGGGTCGGGAACATCAGCTGAAGAAGGGATAGGCTACCCACTCCCGTATTCTTGGGCTTTACTGGTGGCTCAGCTGGTAAAGAGTCTGCCTCCTATGCAGGAGATCTGGGTTTCATCTCTGGGTTGGGAAGATCCCCTGGAGAAGGGAATGGCTACCTACTCCAGTATTCTGGCCCAGAGAATTCCATGGATTTTATATCCATGGGGTCACAAAGACTTGGACATGACTGGGTGACTTTCACTTCACTTCAAAGGGCTACCTAATCTAAGGTATTTTTTTGTTAAAATATAATGTATAATTGGTAAATTACCAGTAATTAATTTATCACTGGGTTTGCTACAAAATAAGAGAAATATCCAATGGCAAAAACAAACAAACAAAAAACCCTATCAAAAATAAAACCTAAGTGAGCTGAAAACTCACAGAGGGGTAAGTTATGAAAAAGAAAGCAAACTACATGAAGGAAAACACCTATGAAGACACTGAATACCTGGAGACTTTGGCTCCTGGCAAAGCATTGAAGCCAAACCTGCTAATCCTGCATTAACATCCAACCAAAGGAATTTTACACATTTTTTCTCTATAGAAATCTGATGAGCTTATAGGTTCCTTCACATAATAGTAATTCCAAATACATAAAATAAAATATGTAAAATATAATAAAATCTATTACATAAGAATAGTTATCAAAGTCTTTAAAAATGTATGATTTAGTAACAGACATGGCTTTATTAGTAATAAGATTTAGTGGTGGTTCTAATAATTATGTCTTTAGTTATAAATGTAAATAATATTTTGAGATTTCAGCAACTATAAAAATATAATATAAAACATCTGTTATTGTTAGTTACAAATACTTACTTGGTTTCTATTACAACTGGAAAGGATTTAAAATTACTGAGCTAACTATCTTAAGAAGAGAGTAGAACAGCAGAATATACCCAAGAAAATATAGAAGAAAGATAATAATTATACCAGGAACAGAAACTAACAAAATAAGAAGTCAAAGATAAATAGTGAGAATGGCAAAACCAGAAGTTGTTCTTTGACAAGATTAATAAAATAGATATCTGATGAGACCCATTTAAAGCCAAGGAGAAGGCAGAAATATCCCGTTAGATGGAGGAAAGGGTCATACTTACAAATATGAAAGAGACTGACAAGGTAATAAGAAGCTACTACACACGTTTATGTCAACAGATTTAAAAGCATCAATGAAACACAAATTCTGAGAAACACATAATTGATCCAAACTGACTCCAGAAGAAATAGAAAGCAGGACAATTTCTGTAACATTTAAAAAACTGAGTAATCTCAGTTCTTACCCCAGTGAAAAAGACTAGTTGCACAAAAGAACTCTATCAAACTTTCAAGTGGTAGTTCTAATGTTATACATTTTCCAAGAAATAGAAAAATAAAAGAATATTCTTTGAACACAGTTTTAGAAAGTGAATGTTATCCTGCTTTTAAAATCACACAAGAAATCCTGAGCAAAATGCTCTGAACTAAATCTACTATGAAGAGTAAGATCATATATCCTTAATAAGTAGTGCTTTTTCCAAAGAAATTTAACATTATTTTATTTTCTATCTTTTATTATATTAAGGGCAGCCAAGATATTACAAAAGAAAAATAATAAAAGATACAAAGAAGGAAGAAAGAAAATTATTATTTATAAAAAAATGATTACCTAAATAAAACCTTCAAAATGTTTTTATTTTATTTTTTTATTGATTTTTATTTTTTAGTTTGTTTTGCTTTACAATACTGTATTTGTTTTGCTATACATTGACATGAATCAGCCATGAGTGTATTATTAGAATTAGTTAGCAATGTTTCTGACTGTAAGATATAACAAAGTTAATTAAATTTTTATGCACTATCAACAAACAAGTGTACTTCAAAGTAATAAATGATTACCTAAATAAAACCTTCAAAATGTTTTTATTTTATTTTTTTATTGATTTTTATTTTTTAGTTTGTTTTGCTTTACAATACTGTATTTGTTTTGCTATACATTGACATGAATCAGCCATGAGTGTATTATTAGAATTAGTTAGCAATGTTTCTGACTGTAAGATATAACAAAGTTAATTAAATTTTTATGCACTATCAACAAACAAGTGTACTTCAAAAGTAATAATCTTTGCAATAGCACAAAAGTATAACAGTATATAAGAGTAAATCTAACAAAAACTGCATAAGATTTTGTAGAGAAAATTATAAAATTTCTTCAAAGACATTAAGGAAGAATAGAATAAATAAAGGTATTTAATTAGTGAATTAGAAAATTTAGCATCAGAAGATGCCTGTTCTCTACAAATTAAGCTAGAGATTCAACACAATTTTAATAAAAGTACCAATAGAGATTTTTGAGAAGCTTGACAAGCTGATTCTAAACATTTGAGGGAAAGAAAAATGGCCAAAACTTCCCTGAAGAAGAATGTGGTGTGGAAACTTACTCTCTCTGATATTGATTTAGTCTGCATTTGCAGCATTTAATGAAGAGGTATTTATGCTTCATAGAGAAAGTAACTCCTGAATAAGGATCGAGAGCCCAGAGCAGAATCTTCATTTATGACATGTTGATATGCAACTGATATGGCATCATCAGTCAGTAAGAATATAGGTCTAACAATTTGTTATCATGCTGACACAAATAGAATTTGAGTCTTACCTTACATGAGGCTTATTTCTGAAAGGCAAAGCTGTAAATCTTTTGGAGAAAACATCAAACTATTTTAAACGTTAGGATGGAAAATATTTCTTAAACAAATACATAAGAAACAAAATGTATAAGAAAAGATTAATAAAACTGAATGCATTAAATTAAGTGCTTCTTTTTCGTGTAAATTAACCAGAAAATAAAATGAAAGGACAAGACATTAATTGGAAGATATTTTAATAATATGTAACTGTCCAAAGATTAATAGCTGTGTCATGGATACAAATAGGGAAAATAAGACAGCTAGCTTCCAAAACATTATTTTAAGAGCCCTAGAAACCACAGATACCCTTACTATTGGAAATTCTACATCACATTAAATCAATATTTTAAAATGTCCATTTCCATAGCAAATATATTTTTTCTCTAAAAATTGAAACAATTTATTTTGGTTTGAAATAAATGGGCCATAATACATTCATTTGACTTATGATGGTAATATGTCTTCGACACAGATTCAAGCATTTCTTAGCAATTCTATAAAGACAAGTGACCTGTTCTTCTTTAAGGGGACCAAAAGGCCAGCAAACTGGAAAGGTGGTCTGCCTTTCTGTTTTCCACACAGGTTTCTGTTTCCTGTTTTGGCCACATCAGTCCCACAGATTTGGGGATTTCAGTGAAACCATGTAGTTTTGACTGCTGATGTCGGCACTGATTATTTTTGACTTGGTCTGTCAGTGGGCAGGACCCACCAACTGCTCACCATACCAGCTAAACACAGCAGCTGCCTCTCAGGAGAGGTGCCAAATGTGATATTTCACTGCTTTAAATAATTGGATACTTGTGAGTCACGAACGATGCTTGGGACGCCAGCCCATTGGATGTTTGTTGGTGCTGAGGATTACTAAGGAGAAAGCAGAACATGATAGCGAGAGTTAATAGCAGGGATGGGGTGAGAGATGCATTCCAAGACACAGTTTTGCCATTCTGCATACAAACCCAAATCCTTCTTGTTTAGTCGCTAAGTCATGTCCTACCCTTTGCAACCCCATGGACTATAGTCCTCTGTCCATGGGATTCTCCAGGCAAGAATACTGGAGTGGGTTGCCATTTCCTTCTCCAAGGGATCTTCTTGACCCAGGGACTGAACCCGTGTCTCCTGCACTGGCAGCCAGCTTCTTTACCACTGAGCCTCCAGGGAAGCCAGGGTCTTTCACTGTGTTGTGTGTGGACTTGAAATGGGGAGCAAGAAACCATTCCAGGTCACAGTGTTACTATTTTGCATGTGAGCCTAAATCCTTAGAGGTTGGTTCAGTTTCACCAGTTACTTAAGCAGAGACTACGGGTCATTTGTTGAGGTTCTACAGCATGAATTCCCCACTGAATCAGAGGTTTGACCTGAATGATCTCCAGTGTGTTTTGAACTGTAAATCCCCTCATTCTAAAAAAATCATATTTGCAGAAATGGGGTTGTGAGAGGCAGGGTGATTTTTTTTTTAATATATAGAAAAAATTTTTTTCAGATTAAAAATAGCTATTGCCTTTGAAAAGAGATAGAAATACAGTTAATACTCTTCTGGGAGCTGTAAAATATCAACTCCAATCTGTGCTCTCAAAATACACTAGGCTGACCTTGCAGGTAATGTTTTCTATCTATGCAGTCACAAAATATTTGATCAGATCAGTCAGAAGATTAATCAACTAATTATTGGAAGGTATGGGTCTTTTCTTTTCAGAGGGCTGTGTCAGCACCTTTGAATGCATGAAATGCCTAGTCAGTGTACCATTTTCATTAGCAAGATGAAAGAGGCTTGAATTGCACCATTAAGAACCAGTATGAAATTTGGAAAGTGATAGTCCTATTTCAGCTTTGCTTTTTTTTTTAACAAAGTAAAAGACATTTGAAGTTATTTTGAGTGAACATTGTTAAGTTGGGATGTCACAAAGCTTGTGCAATTCAAAGGTAAATAAGAATTATTTATTGCCCTTAAAAAATAGATGGTTTTTCCTTGTAATGTTCATTGTTTCTCAGCTTCTCTCATTCCTTTTGGGAGAAGAGGATGGTAAGGCCCAGTAGCCTGAGGACAATTATAGAGACAGAAAATTAGGGCCCTGTGGACATGTTTTGATTGGCTTATATATAATTATTTTAAAACTTAAAAAAATTGTGTTGGTAACATAATGGTTTGATTTCTTCACACAAATGTTTTCTAGCTTTTCCTGAAAATAGTCAGACAGCATGGCAATGTGCCTGTGGGCTCAGTGGCTTCAGTTGTGTCCAACTCTTTGTTACCCCACGGACTGTGGCCTGCCAGGCTCGTCTGTCCATGGGATTCTCCAGGCAAGGATACCGGAAGGGGTTGCCATGCCCTTCTCTGGGGAATCATCCATATCCAGTGGTTGAACCCATATCTCTTAAGTCTCCTGCATTGGCAGATGATTCTTACCACTGCTGCCACCTGGGAAGCCCCATGAGGGAAGCCCTGCAGTATGGCAATACTGGACCCAAATTCCTTAGAGGCAACTATTAGCTAAGCCAGCATGGCCCCTGCTGTCTTTAGGTGGGAGAACACCCTTAGCGCCTCAGGGTACTCATCATTCCTATCTGGTTGGCTTCAGGCAATGATGTCTTGTGTTTGGCTCTATAAGACTGTCAATAAAACATTTAATTGATAGTCAATCTAAGAAAGAAATGGAAAAACTTACCTGTGCCTACCTGAGGGTCATAACCCAGAGGATCATAACAGCTCTGAAAACTGTTCCAAAGAGGTAAGGGAGAGGTCAGTATATATGTGATATTGGTCAAGGGGTGGATGTGGTTCAAGCATACCTCTTGATAGAAGGTTACTGCTCTTTGTAGGAAATAGTATTTCTAAGTTAATGGCTTTAGTGCTTCTCTGAATATAGGAAGATGCAAGAAACAGCATTCACAAAATTTTCTCCTGAGCATATCTGTCTGAAAGTCAGTTCTACCAGTTTTCCCAGAGCACAGAATACTTCGTCCTGATCCTCACCCTGAATTCCTTTCAGGGCCGGGGTGCTCTATAGGTCAGTGACTGCCATGGCTAATGACTTGATTCTTATAGAGCTGGGTGGTGGGCCGTGTTCTTCATTTTATAGTCCCTCCCTTTCAGTCTTAATTTCGACCAGGATTTGAGAGGCATTTCATCATCAGTGTGTCCTATGGTACTCAGAATGCTCATTCTCAGGTCAGGCAAGGATTTCATTGATAGGCCACTTGTTGTGCTATTATTGAACTCTCCCTGTTAACAGCATCCAGAAGCCTCTGGACTATCTGTCTTGCTAGTCTGTTATGGTCCTGCAAATGAACCCCTTGTTGCTTCTTCCCATATCCAGAGTTACACCATAACAACCATTGACCTTTTAAGACTATATATTTGATCAGTCATTTCAAGTTGCCTAGTCATCAGTCATCATTATTTTTATTAGAGGCTCAGTCACACATTGGCAAAGCAAGAAATAATAACCTGGTAAAATAGGATACAAGTAATACGACTAGTAACGTTAATAAAGTTCTGTGTATTTAAGCTCAGAACGTCCATTAGGTGTGGCCCAAGTCATCTGACTGAGTCTGTCCTGTACCAATTGCTATCTTTAAGGGAAAAAATACACTGGAATTACTCATAAAGTTCACCAAAGATATCTGCAGGTACATGGCAAGTGGTGGATCATCGTGATCCCTTACACGATTGAAAAAGCAGTATTATCTTCTAAGGAGTTATGTGGCTGGCTCCAGAAGAAGAAAAATTAATCCTTATGGTTGAGCAGGTATTTCTGCATTTGGGGAGGTCTGGTTGATGCATAATGAAGCTGCACAACACGCACCAGAGGGAATGTAGGGGGCCCAAACTGGCAGAGAAAAGCAGTATGTTTACATTTTTCTTGTCTTGCCTTAAAATATGAATTATTATTTCATTAAGATATTTGAGTTTACTGATTAGGGTGGAGAGTCTTTATTGCTAGAATCTCCACCTGCAAGAATTATTTGCTCCATTCAGTGGAGCTCTGCTTACAGCCTATTTTCTCGTATTGTCTATCTTCTATCTGTCCCCAACACCACCTCATATTTTATTCCTTTAATTGTACTTGCTGTGAAGCTCAGATGAGGTCTGTAGCACGGTTGCTTTCATATCAATATTCTATAAGATGGCTTCTCAGATAGTTTTTTTTGGGATCTTGTGTACCAGTAGTTTCTGTTGGCCAAGAATCTCTGTTCTGTTGAATCTATCTTTGGTAAACAGTAGCTCTTTTATCTTTATACCAGCTGTTCTCACAGGCGTTGGCTGATTTGTTTATAGTCTGTCACTGGGTATGTGGTTCCCTAGGTACAAACGAGGTTCATTATGTGTTTCCCTGGTCAGAATCAAAACATTGACTAGTCATTTCAATTTTCTCCAGGCCTTCCTCTACAAATGGCTTTATGTGGAATTCTCGAGTGAATTCCTCTATGCCATATGTTTTCTGAGGATGCATCTTCAGGGGAAATTATTCGAGGTCTTATAACTGTCTAGAGGAAGGAAGACATCCCAGCTCTCTTTCCTTCTTGAATTTCTACACTTGACTCAGAGATGACTTTATCCCTACTGGTGGCTTCTCAATGAGAACAGTGTAGAATGCATTTATTTTCTTCAGAAAAGTCAAACTTCAGGTTTCTAAGGAACTTGGCAATAGTTTCAAAGTTTTCTACATTTGTATAACAGGCAGAAGTGCATATTTAAAACAGGGAAAGGCATGTCCTTATAACCTAAATTAAATATTCATATTATATTTCAATAATTACTTAAATTGAAACAATCTCTGAAGATAAAATTCATTTGTATAACACCTTCAATCAAAACTTGCATTTATTTAATTACTCAGTTTGATAGAGCAAACTGTTTGCCATGTTATAGGTATAAGAACCCAATGACATTTTTCCATGGTGGAGAATAGATTCATATATTAGAATAGTTTTTATTTCTGTTTTAGTACAGCTTTTTGATATCTGTAAGATTTGAAAAAACTTTATGTTCAGGATGACAGAATGATATTACTGAATGGTCAAATTCAGGACTATTCTATAGGCCATTAAATAGGACTTAAATCAATGAAGATAAAACATTAAACAAGTGTAAAAGTTTTAAACCAGAAATTTCACTTCTAGAAGCTTATTCTATAAAATAATTTAGGATCTGTGTAGAGTTTGCTAAAGAATTATTGCTTGGAGGATTTTTTTTTTGGTAATGGGAAGATATTAGAAATAACTTACATGTTTAGAAATATGATACTAGCTAAATCAGTTCTGTTATATCCATATAATCCAACAATTAAAAATGCTTTAACCCTTAAGCTTGGAAATGTTACAGATATCAATTCATACGGTTCTGGCTGAATGTAAAATAGTTCATTCCCCCAGTGGAATTCTATGCAGTCCCCAAAAGCAATGGGACACTATCAGCTGAGTGATCTTGAAGACGTATTGTTAAGTGAAAAAGGCAATGTTCAGGGCTCCCTGGTGACTCATTGGTAAAGAATTTGCCTGCCAATGCAGGAGACAAGAGTTCGATCCCTGATCTTGGAAGATCCCACATACCATGGGAGCAACTGAGCCCATGCGCCCCAACTGCTGAGCCTGGGCTCTAGAGCCCATGTGCTCCAACTACCGAAGCCTACGTGCCCTGGAGCCCATGTTCTGTAGCTAAAGAGGCCACTGCAAGGAGAAGCCCGTGTGCCCTAACTAGAGGAAAGCCCACACACAGCACGAGAGACCCAGCACAGGTATTTTTCACAGAGCTAGAACAAATAATTTCACAATTTGTATGGAAACACAAAAAACCTCGAATAGCCAAAGCCATCTTGAGAAAGAAGAATGGAACTGGAGGAATCAACCTGCCTGACTTCAGGCTTTACTACAAAGCCACAGTCATCAAGACAGTATGGTACTGGCACAAAGACAGAAATATAGATCAATGGAACAAAACAGAAAGCCCAGAGATAAATCCACACACCTATGGACAGCATATCTTTGACAAAGGAGGCAAGAATATACAGTGGATTAAAGAAAATCTTTTTAACAAGTGGTGCTGGGAAAACTGGATGTCTATTTAGTTCTTTGGCCCATTTTTTGATTGGGTCATTTATTTTTCTGGAGTTGAGCTGCATAAGCTGCTTGTATATTTTTGAGATTAGTTGCCACAGTCATCAAGACAGTATGGTACTGGCACAGAGACAGAAATATAGATCAATGGAACAAAATAGAAAGCCCAGAGATAAATCCACACACCTATGGACAGCTTATCTTTGACAAAGGAGGCAAGAATATACAGTGGATTAAAGACAATCTTTTTAACAAGTGGTGCTGGGAAAACTGGTCAACCACTTGTAAAAGAATGAAACTAGATCACTTTCTAACACCATACACAAAAACAAACTCAAAATGGATCAAAGATCTAAACGTAAGACCAGAAACTATAAAACTCTTAGAGGAGAACATAGGCAAAACACTCTCTGACATAAACCACAGCAGGATCCTCTATGATCTACTTCCCAGAATACTGGAAATAAAAGCAAAAATAAACAAATGGGATCTAATTAAAATTAAAAGCTTCTGCACAACAAAGGAAACTATAAACAAGGTGAAAAGACAGCCTTCTGAATGGGAGAACAGAATTTTCCACAGTTTATTGTGATCCCTACAGTCAAAGGCTTTGGAATAGTCAATAAGGCAGAAATAGATGTTTTTCTGGAAGTCTCTTGCTTTTTTGATGATCCAGCAGATGTTGGCAATTTGATATCTGGTTCCTCTGCCTTTTCTAAAACCAGCTTGAACATCTGGAAGTTCCTTGAAGCCTGGCTTGGAGAATTTTGAGCATTACTTTACTAGCATGTGAGATGAGAGATACCAAGGGAAATTTCATGCAAAGGTGGACTCAAAAAAGGACAGAAATGGTATGGACTTAACAGAAGCAGAAGATATTAAGAAGAGGTGGCAAGAATATTCAGAAGAACTGCACACAAAAAAATCTTCAAGACCCAGATAATCACGATGGTGTGATCACTCACCTGGAGCCAGACATCCTGGAATGTGAAGTCAAGTGGGCCTTAGGAAGCATCACTACGAACAAAGCTAGTGGAGGTGATGGAATTCCAGTTGAGCTATTTTTTTTTCCAAATTCTAAAAGGTGATGCTGTGAAAGTGCTGCACTCAATATGCCAGCAAATTTGGAAAACTCAGCAGTGGCCACAGGACTGGAAAAGATTAGTTTTCATTCCAGTCCCAAAGAAAGGCAATGCCAAAGAATGCTCAAACCACCACACAGGTGTGATCACTCACCTGGAGCCAGACATCCTGGAATGTGAAGTCAAGTGGGCCTTAGGAAGCATCACTACGAACAAAGCTAGTGGAGGTGATGGAATTCCAGTTGAGCTATTTTTTTTTCCAAATTCTAAAAGGTGATGCTGTGAAAGTGCTGCACTCAATATGCCAGCAAATTTGGAAAACTCAGCAGTGGCCACAGGACTGGAAAAGATTAGTTTTCATTCCAGTCCCAAAGAAAGGCAATGCCAAAGAATGCTCAAACCACCACACAATTGCTCTCATCTCACAAGCTAGAAAGTAAATTAAGTATATTCCAATAAAAAAAGAATGGCTATTATCCCAAAGACAAGTAATGACAAATGTTGGAAGTAGTTGGAGAAAAAAGGTAACCCTCATTCACAGTGTGGTGGTTCCTCAAATTTTAAAAATAAAACTACCATGTTGTGCGCATATGCTCAGTCATGCCAGAATCTGCAAACCCATGGACTGTAGCCCACTAGGTTCCTCTGTCCATGGAAATTTCCTCGCTAGGGTACTGGAGAGGGTTCCCATTTCTTTCTCCAGGGCCTCTTCCCGACCCAGGGATCGAAGCCATGTCTCTTACATCCCCTACACTGGCAGGTGGGCTCTTTACAAGCTAACCCACCAAGAAAGCCTTAAAATTACCATGAAAAGTGGAGTGAAAATGTTAGTCACTCAGGTGTGTCCAACTCTGTGAATCCAAGGGCCAGCCCACCAGGCTTTTCTATCCATGAAATTCTCCAGGTAAGAATACTGGAGTAGGTAACCATTTTGTTCTCCAGAGTAATCCAGCAATTCTACTTCTGGGTATTTAGGCCCCTTTAAAAAAAAAAAGCACAAAGCACTGACTTGAAGCACTAATTTGCATACTAGTGTTTATTGTGGCATTATTTATAATAGCCAAGGTATAGAAGTAGCCCAAGTGTCTATTGATAGGCGAATGGATAAAGAAAATGTGGTGTGGGTCTACAATGGAGAAGTACTGAGCCATAATTAAAGAAGAAATCTTGCCACTTGTGACAAATGTCCATCGGATCTTGAGGGAATAATGGAGGGAAATGTCAAATGGAAAAAGACAAACATCATATGATTTCATTAATGCCTGTAATATAAAAAATAGAGTACATTAAAATAAATAAATTCATTAAAAAAATAAATACATGAAGAATTCCAATAAAAACAACATACAGAAAACAGAATAGCTGTCGAAGGGGAGAAAAGAGGGTTGGGGAAAAATGGGTAAAGAGGGACAGCTATGTCGTGATGGTTGGAAACTAATATTTTGATGGTGAGCATGTTGTAGTGGAAGTCAAAATATCTTGTACACCTAAAGCTTATGTAATGTTATAAACCAATATCACCTCATTACAAAAAGAATGCAGAAATAATACACAATTCCAGTTGATAAGTCTCTCAAGGACATGCAAACAAGGAGATTCACATTTATACACCCATTTTATATCTGGTATTTAAGAAAATTTTTAAAAAAGCAATTCAAAAAGAAGGAGTGAGAGGAGAGACCTACACATCAGTGGGCCAAAAGATCTAGAATGCTCAGGTGGTTCCTGGAAGATTGTGATGAGAAATCTTTTTTTGTGCTGGCAACATTCCAACCCTAGTTATATCGTCTTCAATCCCAAAATATATAATAAAGCAAGGGAAAAACACATGCGTTTTTTTTTTTTCAGAGACTATCTTATGTTATGGCCTTTACTGATTAAACATTCCATTAGATAAAAGGTATTAGGAAATAAACTTACAGTTTATAACAGAAAATATACAAGTTACAACAGTGATGGAATATTTTTTAAAGTTGAAAAGGTGAGATATCTTAAAAAACTATTGCATGCAAAACTTTGGGCATCAGAAAACTAACTTTTGAATCTTAGATCTACCACATATTATTCATAGTTGTTTAGCATGGGGAGCCAACTGAAACACTGTAAATGCTAACATTCTCTTTTAAGTATTAAGGAGAGTAGTGTCCACTGTCCAGAGATGCTTGACAGATTGATTCAATGTGTCTAAAAATCTTAGAATAGTTCCTTTCTGTTACAGATTAATGGTTATCACTGTTGATGAGATGTGGCTGATTTTTGCTTTTTCTTTGTTTGAAATGTCACTGTTGCCTCCCCACCTCTAAATAATGAAATAGTTGTACAGTAAAGCCTGTTAGCTTAACCCTTTTTCTTATTAAGTACAATTTGTTTTCGTATGAATATCCAACATGAGGGTATCTGTGAATTATTTGTCTTGGGAACTGATGTTGCAAGCTAATATCCACCTCCCTTAGTCTGAGGGTTTCTAACAAACATTCTCAAATGTGAAAATACATGCATGTGATACATGCACAAACATGAAAATATTTGGTAAAGATGCAACCAACAAAGGGTTCATCTCTAAAATTTTCAAGTAGCTGTGTAACTCAATATCATGAAACAATAACTGAATCAAAAAATGAGTCTTCCTAAGAAACACACAAATTTGCTCAAATACAACTCATCTTAAACATTAAAACAATGGTTCAGTTCTCTGCATAAGCCTCCAAACCTAATATTCTAGCTTACTAGGTCTCTTAACTGTAAATCTCCTCAGCTATGTTCTAATTTATGCCTCTTTTTCTTTCTTCATTCTCATTAATCTGAATTTCCTTTCCCATCAATTAGCTGAATGATCCTTGTATTTCTGAGGTCAAAAGACACTTCTCTTTTCTTTTTTTTTTTTCTTTTTAATTAAATTTTATTTTTTAGTTTGTTTTGCTTTACAATACTGTATTCGTTTTGCTATACATTGACATGAATCAGCCACGAGTGTACATGAACTCCCAATCCCGACCCCCACCTCCCCCCTCCCGCCCCACACCCTCTCTCTGGATTGTCCCCGTGTATCAGTCCCAAGCATCCTGCATCCTGCATCAAACCTAGACTGGCGATTCGTTTCACTTATGACATCATACATGTTACACTGCCACTCTGCCAACTCATCCCACCCTCTCCCTCTCCCACAGAGTCCAAAAGGCCGTTCTATACATCTGTGTCTCTTTTGCTGTCTTGCGTACAGGTTTATCATTACCATCATTCTATATTCCATAAATATGTGTAAGTATACTGTATTGGTGTTTTTCCTTCTGGCTCACTTCACTCTGTATAATCGGCTCCAGCGTCATCCACCTCATTAGAACTGATTCAAATGTATTCTTTTTAATAGCTGAGTAATACTCCATTGTGTATATGTACCACAGCTTTCTTATCCATTCATCTGCTGATGGACATCTAGGTTGCTTCCATGTCCTGGCTATTATAAACAGAGACACTTCTCTTTTCAACACATTAAATAAATTAATTATAGACTAATTAGTCAGCCTATCATAGAAACATGACAGTCTCTTGATTCTGGACTAGTGTGTTCTGACTCTCAATGGCCTTAGGTAAAATTCTCAGGTTCATTTTCCTCTGAACTTTTCTTCATGTACTGAACTCTCAGACTTACCTGGGTCTAAGAGGAAATTTTCTGTGTGGAAGTCCTTGGAGGGTTAATGATGGAGACGGAAGCTCTGCTCCCAGAGTAGGCCAGAAGGAAGGAGTACAACTTTGGTTCCTGAGCTATGATAAGGATTCCAAAGGCACCATTCGAGTTATGTCTGGCACCTGGGATGCACACACTGAGGGACATAGAGGAGATAGTTACAGCTCCCTAGACTGTTCCTTAGGCACTGTTTCCACTGTTACCTCAACTTCTAAGCTCATATTTCCCTGTCTGAATACAAAGAAAAAATGATTCCTATTGAGTCTTTGTATCCTAGAGACCAGATTAGAGTTCAGTCAAGTGAATTTAGTCTTTATTTCTCCATTTCCATGAACTCTTCTGCCTTCCAAAGGTCTCATCTGCTTATACCTTCTTCTACACTTGAGTTAGTATTTTCACCAAATCTGAGACTGATAACCTGTGTTTTCTAGGTCCCATGGACCTCCAAAGTACTGCCTTGTGACAGGGAATGCCTCTCAGTGTCTCTAGAAAATTATTGTTCCTCTCTGCAACTTGGGAAAGAAATGTGTTTCTTTCCTATAAAATCATGGATGCTCTGATTTTGGCTTCATGGTGTTTTTGACCAGAACTTCCCCAATATCAAAGTGTATATGAGTCACTAGAGGATCTTCTTTAAATAGAGATTCTCATTTGGGAGAACTAGGGTGGCTCAGAGATTCTGCATTTGTAACAAACTCCCAGATGTTATTGATGCCAGGATCTGGCACATGAGGGACCTAACAGCTTGGAACAATTCCAAACCATACCATCTCTCTGAAAAGAAATACATTATGTTTTGGGCTTTCCAGGTGGCACTAGTGGTAAAGAACCCAGCTGCCAAGTAGGAGACAGAAGAGACATGGATTCAATCCCTGGGTTGGGAAGATTCCCCTGGAGTGGGGCAAGCCACTTCAGTATTCTTGCCTGGAGAATTCCATGAACGGAAGAGCCTGGTAGGCTACAGTCCATGAAGTCTCACAGATTGGACACGACTGAAGTGACCTAGCACACATGCACACACATTATGTTTTACACTTTATTTTAGGGTGGTTGATAATGCAACCCACTAAAATTGTGATAATCAAAGTGAATGATGTGGGCAATAATAATCTACTGCTTCTTTCCAAAAATATTGAGATATAGATGATTTACAAGGTTGTGTTAGCTTTGGGTGTACAACAAGGTGAGTCAGTTATACATATACATAATTCACTCTTTCTTGGATTATTTTCCCTGTTTGATCATATTCTGACATATGGGGACAGCATTTCTGATTACTTTGTTACTCAAGTTTCTTTTTTTTTAAAGTTTTTTTTTTTTTTCACAGAAATATGTTAGCTTGAGTCTGGTATCTTAGACCACTTGGCTATCCTGACTGCTCACAGAATTGTGTTAAAAAGTGACTTCATTGATGTTCCGAGGAAAGCTTGCAAGCACATACAGATTTGTACACAAAAACTGTTGGCTCTGAACCTTATGAGTAGGCAGAAATTCAAGTTCTTTCATGAGTCAGTTTTGATCATGAAAATTGAGGAAATTCTATCGCATCATATGGGAGATATACAGTAGATGCTATTACTTGTTCACTGCTCATTTTATGGCAATATTTAGAATGAATGAGATTTTTTATTTAGAACCAAGGGAAAAATCATAGTTGTAGGCATTGCTGCAAGTTTTCAAGCAGGAATAGTAAGATAATTCAATAAGAAAAAAAAAACACTTTTATCAGTCTTTCACCTTAATGAATAATTGCCCTTTGCAATGAAATCAATATTTTTTATTTTTAATATAAATTTATTTATTTTAATTGGAGGCTAATTACAATATTTTATTGGTTTTGCCATATATCAACATGGATCCACCACAGGTGTACACATGTTCCCCATCCTGAATCCCCCTCCCACCTCTTTCCTTGTACCATCCCTCTGGGTCATCCCAGTGCACCAGCCCCGAGCATTCTATATCATGCATCAAACCTGCACTGGCGATTCATTTTATATATATTACACATGTTTCAATAGTGCAACATCTATGATATCATAAGTGAAATGAATCGCCGGTCTAGGTTAGATGCAGGATCCTTGGGACTGATGCACGGGGATAATCCAGAGAGATGGTGTGGGGCGGGAGGGGGAAGATGGGGGTCGGGATTGGGAGTTCATGGACACTCATGGCTGATTCATGTCAATATATAGCAAAATGAATACAATATTGTAAAGCAAAACAAACTAAAAAATAAAAATTATTACAAAAATTCTATATATATTGACTCACTTTTTTGATTAAAATTGTGGCCATATGTAAATTTGATTATTTACAAATTTTAATACTGTAAATAAATTATTACAAAATTTAATATTGGCCATATTAAAGTTGATAAAACAATTTTAATCAAAGAAGTGAGCCAATATGTATAGAATCTTTTGTTCTATATAAAAAAATTAGTGGGGGGGGGTCGGGATTGGGAATTCATGTACACTTGTGGCTGATTCATGTCAATATATAGCAAAATGAATACAATATTGTAAAGCAAAACAAACTAAAAAATAAAAATTATTTAAAAAAAAACAAAAGTAACTTAAAAAAAAAAAAAGAAAGCTGGGTACATATACACAATGGAGTATTACTCAGCCATTAAAAAGAATACATTTGAATCAGTTCTAATGAGGTAGATGAAACTGGAGCCTATTATACAGAGTGAAGTAAGCCAGAAAGAAAAACACCAATTCAGTATACTTACACATATATATGGAATTTAGAAAGATGGTAATGATAACCCTGTATGCAAGACAGCAAAAGAGACACAGATGTATAGAACAGTTTTTTGGACTCTGTGGGAGAGGGTGAGGGTGGGATGATTTAGGAGAATGGCATTGAAACCAATATTCCACACTATTTAAAAGTTTTCTTTTATAATTTAAAAGCATATTTTTTAATTTATTTTTTTTTATTGAAGGATAATTGCTTTACAGAATTTTGTTGTTGTCAAACCTCAACATGAATCAGCCATAGGTATACATATATCCCCTCCCTTTTGAAACTCCCTCTCATCTCCCTCCCCATCCCACCCATCTAGGTTGATACAGAGCCCCTGTTTGAGTTTCCTGAGCTATACAGCAAATTCCCGTTGGCTATCTATTTTACATATGATAGTGTAAGTTTCATCTTACTCTTTCCATACATCTCACCCTCTTCTCCCCTCTCCCCATGTCTATAAGTCTATTCTCTACGTCTGTTTCTCCATTGCTCGCTTGTAAATAAATTCTTCAGACCATTTTTCTATATTTCATATATTCTATATTCAGTTAGAATATGATATTTCTCTTTCTCTTTCTGACTTACTTCATTCTGTATAATAGGTTCTAGGTTCATCTGCCTCATCAGAACTGACTCAAATGCATTCCATTTTATAACCAAGCAGGAATAAAATGAAAAAGAAATGAAACAAACAATAGTGAAGATTAATAAAACTAAAAGCTTGCTCTTTAAGAAGATAAACAAAATTGACAAGCCTTTAGCCAGACTCATTTAAAACATATTTTAATCTTTAATGAATTATCTAGACAGAGAATTACAACTGAATCTGAAATATAGACCCTGAAACATTTATTTTCATTTGCAGTGTGTAAATTTCATTCATAAATGTGATATTGCTGGATGTTTTGAATGTCTCTATTTGATTCCCAGCATATAGTCTAGGAGAGGAACTGCCTGTTGATTAGTCTATGAAATTCTTGTGTACTCCCTTCTCAGTAGACTATGCTTCCTATCTGTGCATGTGTGCTAAGTCACTTCAGTCATGTCTGATTCTTTGCAACCCTATGGATTGTAGCCACCAGGCTCCTCCGTCCATGGGGATTCTGGAGTCAAGAATACTGGAGTGGGTTGCCATGCCCTCCTCCAGGGGATCTTCCTGATCCAGGGATCAAGCCCAGGTGTCTTCTGTCCCTGCATTAGCAGGCAGGTTCTTTACCACTAGCACCACCTATATATTATGCTAATACCTCTATTCCTTACTGTCTCTGCCTATGGGTAACGAGGTATTTTTTACTTTAACGGGTATATGTACAGACTGAAAATGAATGCCATGCATAATACTATAGAGTATAAAGTTTACATTATTATATTCAATATCAGCTCTGACTTGAAGGTCATACTAAATCAATTACTTGTGGCTTAGATGGTAAAGAATCTGCCTGCAATGTGGGATATCTGGGTTTGATCCTTGGGTTGGGAAGATCCTCTGGAGAAGGGAAAGGCTACTTACTCCAGTATTCTGGCCTGGAAAATCCATGGACTGTACAGTTGCTGAGTTGGCAACTGGACGGAGAAGGCAATGGCAACCCACTCCAGTACTCTTGCCCAGAAGGTCCCATGGATGGAGGAGCCTGGTAGGCTGCAGTCCACAGGATCGCTAGGAGTCGGACACTACTTCACTTTCACTTTCATGTATTGGAGAAGGAAATGGCAACCCACTCCAGTATGCTTGCCTGGAGAATCCCAGGGACAGGAGAGCCGGGTGGGCTGCCGTCTATGGGGTCGCACAGAGTCGGACACAACTGAAGCAGCACTGCTAAGCTTAGCAGTGGCAGCAGCAGTACAGTCCATGGGATCGCAAAGAATCAGACAAGATTGAGCAACTTCCATTTCACTCACTGCTTCTGTGTAGACTATAAGGACATATGTGCATTTGATAATCAATTTTGCCAGTGACTTTCATAGCCAATGTGGACAAGAGAACAAAATCCTAATTAGGAGAATAAAACCCAATGGACTGTTATAAAACACATAATTATATAAAGATCTACACCATCAAGAACACCAGTTCAGGAATGATATAAAAAGGGATGATGGACATAGAAATGAAAAACTGTACTCTCGGGTTTTTCCTCTTCTGTAATATTATAAACATGGCTTAGCTTCCAAATTTAGTTTTTTTCAATGAATGATTCTTTTAGTAAAACAAGTGACACAGTAAACTAGGGTGATATTTGTCATTTGAGAAGAAATGGCTCTTAATAAAGGACAGAAACAGTATGGACCTAAAAGAAGCAGAAGATATTAAGAAGAGGTGGCAAGAATACACAGAAGAACTATACAAAAAAAAAATCCTAATGACTCAGATAACCATGATGGTATGATCACTCACCTAGAGCCAGAAATCCTGGAATGTGAAGTCAAATGGGCCTTAACAAAGCTAGTGGAAGTGATGGAATTCCAGGTGAGCTATTTCAAACCCTAAAAGATGATGCTGTGAAAGTGTTGCACTCAATATGCCAGCAAATTTGGAAAACTCAACAGTGGCCATGGGACTGAAAAGGTCAGTTTTCACTCAAGTCCCAAAGAAAGGCAATACCAAATAATGCTCAAACCACACAATTGTGCTCATCTCACATGCTAGCAAAGTAATACTCAAAATTCTCCAAGCCAGGCTTCAACAGTATGTGAACCGTGAACTTCCAGATGTTCAAGTTGGATTGAGAAAAGCCAGAGGAACCAGAGATAAAATTGCAAACATCTGCTGGATCATTAAAAAAGCAAGAGAGTTCCAGAAAAACATTTCCTTCTGCTTTATTGACTACACCAGAGGCTTTGCCTGTGTGGATCACAACAAACTGTGGAAAATTCTTAAGGAGATGGGAATACCAGATGATCTTACCTGCCTCCTGAGAAGTCTGCATGCAGGTCAAGAAGCAACAATTAGAACTGGACATGGAACAACAGACTGGTTCCAAACTGGGAAAATAATACATCATGGCTTTATATTGTCACCTGCTTATTTAACTTATATGCAAAGTACATCATGCAAAATGCCAGCTGGATGAAGCACAAGCTGGAATCACAATTGCTGGGAGAAAGAACAATAACCTCAGATATGCAGATGACACCACCCTTATGGCAGAAAGTGAAGAAAAGCTAAAGAGCCTCTTGATGAAAGTGAAAGAAGAGAGTGAAACATCTGGCTTAAAACTCAACATTCAAAAAACTAAGATCATGACATCCGATCCAATCACTTCATGGCAAATAGATAGGGAAACAATGAAAACAGTGAGAGACTTTATTTTGGAGGGCTCCAAAATCACTGCAAATGGTGACTGCAGCCATGAAATTAAAAGATGCTTGCTCCTTGGAAGAAAAGGTATGACCAATCCAGACAGCATATTAAAAAGCTGAGACATTACTTTGCTGACAAAGGCCTGTCTAATCAGAGCTGCGGTTTTCTACTAGTTATGTATAGATGTGAGAGTTGGACCTTGAGGAAAGCTGAGCACTGAAGAACTGATGCTTTTGGATTCTGGTGTTGGAGAAGACTCTTGAGGGTCACTTGGACTGCAAGAGATCAACTCAGCCAATCCTAAAGGAAATCAGTCCTGAATAAGTTGGAAAGACTTAGGCTGAAGCTGAAATTCCAAGTCTTGGCTAGCTGATGAAAAGAACTGATTCATTGGAAAAGACTCTGATGCTGGGAAACACTGAAGGCAGGAGGAGAAGGGGAAAAAGAGAATAAGATGGTTGAGTGGCATCACCAACTCAATGAACATGAATTTGAGCAAAGTCTTGGAGTTGGTGATGGCCAGGGAAGCCTGGTGTGCTGCAGTCCATGGGGTCCCAAAGAGATTGAACTGAACTGATTCTTAGTAAATTAAGGCAGTTCCTTGCAATGCATAGGATTTTTCAACTGTTTCATATCAAAGTTTGAGAAAAAAGTAAGGAAACTTGAGAAAAGAGAGAGAAGAAAGCCATTGCATATCTTCATTAATAAATGAGGTAATTTCATTGTACAAGACAGAAAAAAAAATTCAGGAGATAAATAAAAGAGCAACTTTCACTTCCACAGTCTGATTAAAGAATCACAACAACTGACTCTGAGGCATTGAGCCCTACAATGATGGGCATTTCTCCAGACCCATAATTATTTGCCTTTTTGGACTCACCATCACAAAGAGTCTTTTCAGAGCCTCCTTTATGTCTTTATTTCTCAGACTGTAGATGAAGGGATTCAGCATGGGTGTGACCACAGTGTACATCACCGAAGCTGTTGCACTTGAGTGTGAGCTGTGGGTAGCAGCAGAACTAAAGTACACTCCTAAGCTTGTAGAAAAAAATAAGGAGACAACTGAGAGGTGAGATGCACAGGTGGAAAATGCTTTATACTTCCCTTGAGTTGATGTGACTCTACGTATGGAGGAAACAATCTTTGAGTAAGAGTAAAGGATACCAGTCAGGGCACCACTACCTAGCAGGACAGCTGTAAAATACATGACCATGTAATTAAAAAAGTTGTCAGAACAGGCAAGTTGGGTCATCTGACTGAGGTCACAAAAAAAGTGGGGGATTTCCACATTAGCGCAAAAGGAAGCTGTAACATCATTAAACTTTGTAACAAGGAATTCAGAATACACATGATCCAAGACACCAGAACCAGTAGTCCACATATCCGGGGATTCATAATGATTGTGTAGTGCAGCGGGTGACAGATGGCCACGAAGCGGTCATAGGCCATCACTGTCAGGAGGAAGATGTCCAACACTGCAGAGAGTAGGAAAAAATAAATTTGTGTGATGCAGCCTTCATAGGTTATAACTTTGCTCTGGGTCTGGATGTTCCACAACATCTTTGGGACAGTAGTAGAGATGAAACAGATGTCTACAAAGGACAAATTGGAGAGGAAGAAGTACATGGGGGTGTGGAGGTGGGGGTCTGAGCTGACAGCCAGGATGATGAGCAGGTTTCCAAACACAGTGATCAGGTACATGGAGAGGAAAAGTCCAAATATGAGGGGCTGTAGCTCTGGTTCCTCTGACAATCCCAGGAGAATAAATTCTGAAATTTGTGTATCATTGCCTGGTTCCATGTGTTTGAAATAACTACTAGGAAAGAAAAGGATGATATTACAAATATTCACACAAACTTGAATGAAATATATAATTAAAATTGTCCTTACACTTGGTCATCAAGAAACTAATTTTAATATCCTGTGTGCAGATCTGATTTAGTTTTTTCCCTGTGCCACCTGTGACTTGAAATTTTTGTTCAAATCAACATTTCCTCCAAGAAGTCATGTATTCTATAGTTTTAGTGAAAACTTCTTCATGATTTCAGGAATGTAAATTGAGGTCTGACCATGATTCATTAATAGTTACTATCTAGGCAATTTCTTCAAAGGTCCTGAAGAGCAAAAGTACCTACAGTTCAATGATGGAGAAAAATATGTAAGCCATAAATAACATAATACAATACTTACAGATGGCAACAAGTGGTATAAAGAAATCTAAAGCAGCTATAAAGGAGACAGTGAATAGTGCATTCATTTTGTCATGGGTATTTAGGCAAGATCTGAAAACAAGGTGACATGTGAGCAGTGACTTCATGTAAGAGGGGGAAATGAAAGACTGTGTGTGGAAGTATGTGCCTGGCAGAGGGAATGTCCAGAACTCAGATAAGTAAATTCAAAAATGAAAGGAGATTTTACAACTGATACTAGAGAAATTTAAAAGATGATGAGAGATTTTTGTGAGCAATCATATGTCAAGTTGGATAATCTAGAAAAAAATAGAAAAATTTCTAGAAAAATACAACCTTCCAAGACTAAAACATTATAAAACAGAAAATGTGAAGAAGCAAATCACTAGTAAGGAGGTTGAATCAATAATAAATAACCTCCCAAAAAACGGATATCTAGGATGAGATGCCTTCGCTGATGAATTCTACCACACATTCAAAACGGAATTAATATCAATCTTCAGAAAGTATTTGAAAACTAAAAAGGGAAGATACTCTTCCAAACTCATTTTATAAAGGCAGCATTATCCTTATACCAAAATCAGACAAGGACTCTACAAGCAAAGAAAATTACAGACCAATATCCCCAGTGCAAACATTCTCAACAAAACTCTAGCAAAACTAAATAATGCATGAAAAGGGTCATGTATCCTGATCAAGTAAACTTATTCCAGGCATGCAAGAATGGTTTAATGTCTGTGATCAATCAATGTGATATAATACATTAACAAAATGAAGGATAAGACTTGTATAATCTTTTCAACAGATGCAGAAAAACCTCTTGACAAAATCCAGCATGAACACGTGTATACCTGTGGCAGATTCATGTTGATGTATGGCAAAACCAATGCAACATTGTAAAGTAGTTAACCTCTGATTCAGTTCAGTTCAGTTCAGTTGCTCAGTCGTGTCCGACTCTGCGACCCCATGAATCGCAGCACGCCAGGCCTCCGTGTCCATCACCAACTCCCAGAGTTCACTCAGAATCATGTCCATCGAGTCAGTGATGCCATCCAGCCATCTCATCCTCTGTCATCCCCTTCTCCTCCTGCCCCCAATCCCTCCCAGCATCAGAGTCTTTTCCAATGAGTCAACTCTCCACATGAGGTGGCCAACCTCAATTAAAATATATAAATTTATATTAAAAAAAAAACTTAAAAAAAAAACTCCCAACAAATTGGATAAAGCAGGAACAGAGCTCAACATAATAAAGGCCATGCATCACAAGCACAGAGCTAACATTATATTCAATGAAAAAAAGTTTCTCTTCTTTGAACAGGAGCAAGACAAAAGTCAGCTGTTTATTTTCCAGTTTCACTTAAAATAATAAGTGAAATTTCAATTATTTCACAAAAAATAATTGATATACACCACTGTGTAAGTTCTTGGAATATAGCATATATATTGGAATAATTTGCATATATTTTTAAATGATTACCACAGTGCGTTAAGCTAACATCCATCTTCTCATATAGATACAATAAAAATAAACTAAGAAATAAAATAAAAAAGAAAATTAAAAATTTCTCACCTCAGGAATGAACTGGGGTCTCCTGCACTGGCAGGCAAATTCTTTACCATCTGAGCCATGAGGTAAGCCCCTCCTAGTGATTAGAATTCTTATATTTACTCTCTTAACAATTTTCCTATATATTGTACAGCAATGTTAGTTAGGTTGTTGTCTAGTTGCTAAGTCGTGTCCAACTCTTTAGTGACCCCATGGACAATAGCCCGCCAAACTCCTGTGTCCTTGGGATTTACCAAGCAAGAATACTGGAGCAGGTTGCCATTTCCACCTCCAGGGGATCTTCCTGACCCAGGGAGCAAACCCACATCTCCAACCCTGGCAGGTGGATTCTTTACCACTGACCCATCAGCGAAGCCCAATATTAGCTATACTTATCATTTTTTACATTGCATATACATCTAGTACTTATATCTGGAAGTTTTTGTCTCTTGATAACTTTTTTTCTATTTTCTTAAGCCTCAATACTCTGCTTCTGATAGATATGTCTGATTTTTCTATGAGTTTTCTGTTGCTTTTGTTTATTTAAAATTCAACATATAAGTGAGATCATATAATATTTGATTTTTTTGTTTGTTTTACATCTTTCAGTTAGTGTAATGCCTCCATGTTTCATCGTGCTGTCATAAGCCAGAGGATTTCCTCTGTGTGTAATTTTTTATGGCTAAATGTTATTTCATTGTGTACATTCATCATAATCTCTTTATCCATTAATCCAATCATTGAACCTTAGGTCATTTCCATATCTTGGCTTTTGTGAACAATGCTGCTATGAATATCAGTTGCAAATCTGTTGCATTTCTCTACATTAATCATGAACTATCAAAAATAGAAATTAGGAAATAGCAGGTTTTCCAACTGCATCAAAAAGAATAATATACCTAGGAATAACCAAGCAGGTGTAAGACCTGTACACTGAAAAGTATAAGACATTGGTGAAAGAAATTGAAGGAGACACAAATATATGGAAATATATACTCTACTCATAACTGAGAGAATTAACATCATTTTTTTAATTAATTAATTTTAATTGGAGGCTAATTATTTTACAATATTGTGGTGGTTTTTGCCATACATTGACACGAATCAGCCATGGATGTTCATGTGCCCCCCATCTTGAACCCCTCTCCAACCTCCCTCCCCATCCCATCCCTCAGGGTTATCCCAGTGCACCAGCTTTGAGTGCCCTGCTTCATGCACCAAACTTGGACTGATGATCTATTTCACATATGGTAATATACATGTTTCAATGCTATTCTCTCAATGTATCCCACTCTCGCCTTCTCCCACGAGAATTACTGTCATTCAGATGCCCATACTACCCAAAGAAACCTATAGATTCAATACAATTCCCATCGATGAATAAATGAAAAAATAAGCTATGCCTTTTTAATTTAGCCATAAAAAGTAACGAAATATTGCTATTTGTGATAGCATGGGTGGACTTTGACTGTTTTATGTTAAATGGACTAAGAAAAATACTAGTACTATATAATCTCATGTGTCGATTCTGCGGTGTCCCAAGGACAAAAGAACAGAAGAAAAACAAGGAGGGCCTTGGAATGCAGGAACAGGAAAAAACAGACTCTTATTGTCTCTCCCTCCCCCATGTTGTAACTATTAAAGAATTTCAGGTCCCTTGAGCAATATAACCTGTCTCCCCTCCTACCCATAGGGAGAAGGCATTTGCCTTACTCTTCCCCCACCTCATCCAACCAGCAAATGACCCATAAGACCCTTATCCTGCTCATTGTATCCTTGGTATAAAAATGGATTAAGTTACCCCTGTTCAACATCAGCTCTCCCTTGAGCTGGCCCACTGTTATAACAGCATCTCCCACTCTAATAAACTTTATTCTCCTCGCATTCTGCCTCATGTCTAGAAATTCTTTTCCAACCCGCACACAGACCATGACAATTTCTAAAATAACAAGAAACTCTAACCCTAACAAAAAATGAGCTCATTGAAAAGAGAAAAGTTGGTGGTTGCCAGAGAAAGATGAGTAAAATGGGTAAAAGAAGTACAAATATGCAAAAATCCAGTTATATAAATTGTCATTGGGATGTAATGTAAAGAATAGAGTCGATAGTTTATTTAGTTGCATTTTGAGATTTTTATCTTTTAATTAATTTTTATTGGAGTATAATTGCCTTACAATGTTGTGTTAGTTTTTAATGTACTTCCAAGTGAATCAATTGTATTTATACATATATATTTTTCGTTTTTGGATTTCCTTCCCATGTCTGTCACCACAGAGCACTCAAAACTAATGTTATCACTTCATGCCTGTCAGAATGAACATCATCAAAAAATCTACAAACAATAAATGCTGGAGAGAATGTGAAGAAAAGGGAAACTTCTTGCACTGTTGGTGGAAATGTAAGTTGATACAGTCACTATAAGAACAGTAAGGAAGCTCCTTAAAAAATAAAAAATAGAACTACCATATGACCCAGCAAGGGGCTTCCTCAGTGGCTTAGCAGTAAACAATCTACCTGCAATGCAGGAGATGAATGAGATGCTCCTTGGATTCCTGGGTTGGGAAGATTCTTTGGAGGAACACATGGCAACCCACTCCAGTTTTCTTGCCTGGAGAATCCCATGGACAGAGGAGACTTGCAGGCTACAGTCCATAGAGTCACAAAGAGCTGGACAAGACGAAGTGACTGAATATGCACACATACAATATCCAGCAATTCCACTACTGGGGATATATTCAGAGAAAGCCATAATTCAAAAGACACATACACCCCAATTTTTATCGTGGCATTATCTAAAATAGTCAAGTCATGGAAGTCATCTAAATACCCATCAACAGAAGAATGGATGAAGAAAATGTGGTACATATAGTTAAGAACATTGGTGAGTTTCAAATTCATGCCTTGCTTTTTTTGAACTCTCTGAGATTTCCTGGAATATTTCTAATCTATTGTTGGGTGAATCCATAGATGTGGACCCCACAAATTCAGAGAGCCAAATGACCTAATTTAAGGGGATAGGATATGCCAGAAAAATGTTTCCCACATTCTAAGATTGAGACCCATTAGTGTTTCAGACTAAATAACATACAATCAAATAGTTGAGGAGTATCATTCATAATCCCTGCAAAATCGCTTCATGGTTCTCTTTGTCCTGTTCTGAGTGAATATGCATGTATGTGTATATGTTCACTTTTTAAAAGTTTTTTGAGAAAGCATGCAAGATCACAAAATAAAGGCATGGATTTGATACATAGTCAAAAACATCTAGAATCCAATGTATTAAAGGCAAGAAAAGTTTAAGAAGAAATGTTCTAATAATGAGGGGAAAGCAACATAAATGAAGAGCCCAATGAAGAGGGGCCAGGTTGCAAATAGAACAGGCAACAGTGTGGGTGCTGACGTCACCTGTCTCAAGGGACCAAAGACTGACTGGACCTTTATCGCTCCACTTACTTCGCCATGGAATCCACCTCATGACCCTGGTCTTACTGAGATTTTATACCTATCTTTGTTTATTTGACATAAGTTTAAAAAAAATCATGCAGCTGTGGATCTGCTGGCCCTCCTCTCATTTTTCTTTGTGGTACTCCTTTCTGTGTTATTATTTAGCTTTGGCTTTGGTCATTTTTGACACATCTGATGGGCATGCTCTAGACTTGGTTCTGTTCCTAGTCTTAAAATGCAAAGGCTTCTCCACACCTACTCCATAAATACTACATAGGCTATAAAGTCTGTCTTTTAACATGATTTATCTCTGAGGACAGTATATCATATCCATGCATTTATATTATGTAATAGGCCTTTCCCATTATGATTTAAGGTCCAAAGGAACAGAGATTTCATATTTTGTTCATGTTTATGTTTACAAAATATGTGCATTTATATAGAAAATAATTAAAGAAATGAGAATTCACAAAATAAAAAATATGGTAAGGAAAATAAAAACTAGTGGAAACTAGTGGAAACGTGAAAACTAGTGGATTCAAACAATTGTATTAAATGGTATTTAATAAAAATCTAAGACATAAAGTAAAAATTTAATCACATCCACATGGGTCTCTTAATTAAAGATTATATATGAAACATAAAGATACAATTTTTTAAAAGTAGAAAAAGAAACTATATTAAGTTAAACTTTCTATCAATAAAAACATAAACAGATTCCAATATGCTTATGAAAAAAGGCAGTAGCCAGTTGAATGCCAAAAATGTCTTCCACAAGAGGGGAGAAGATGATTATTATTCTTAAATCTAATTACAAAAGGCAAAAAAGCTACCATTAAGGAAGTACAGATGTGAAATAAGAACATAATGCATATAAAAGTCTGCTATTAATATCAGGGATGTAGAAAATTTTTCACCATATAAAATGAAATTATATGTAAGGGTGTGACATGATTAACTAATCAAACTGATCATACAAAATGTGTACATTTTCACACACTCTCCACATATAACTGAATTTTTAAAAAAATATAATTTATTTATTTTAATTGGAGGTTAATTATTTTACAATATTGTATTGGTTTTGCCATACATCAACATGAATCCGCCACAGGCATACACGTGTTCTCCATCCTGAACCCTTTGTATTTAAAATAATTTATATCAAACAATAAACTTAGTAGGAAAAAAATCACTTTTTTCTGAAAACATGAAAAAATATTAAAAAACTTGCAAGGATGGGTGCTCAGTTGTGTCTGACTCTTTGCCACCTTATGGCTATAACCCTCCAGGATCCTCTAGTCTAGATTTTTCCAGGCAAGAATACTGTAGTGGTTTGCCATTTCCTCCTCCAGAGGATCTTCCCAAGCCAGGGATCAAAACTGTCTCCAGAATCTCCTGCATTGGCAGGCAGATTCTCTACCACTGAGGCATGTAGACCCTTATACATAAACTGTGTTAATATTTTTTATAATCAATTTGCAATAGAGAATGTAAACCTGCCACTTGCTCAGTCATGTCTGACTCTTTGCCACCATGGACAGTAGCCCCCCAAGCTTCTCTGTCCATGGAATTCTCCAGACAAGAATACTGGAGTAGGTTGACATTTCCTTCTCCAGGGATCTTCCTGACCCAGGGATTGAACCCAAGTCTTCAACACTGCAGGCAGATTCTTTACTCTCTGAGCCACCTGGGAAGACCTTGGTCCTGGGAAAGATTGAGGGCAGGAGAAGGGGCGACAGAGGATGAGACAATTTTATAGCATCACCAACTGAATGGACTTGAGTTTGAGCAAACTCTGGGAGATAGTGAAGGACAGGGAAGCCTGGCATGCTGTAGTTAGTGGGTTGCAAAGAGCTGGACATGACTTAGCAACCAAACAACAACAAAACTGCTGCTGGAAATTATCGTCTACCTCCTTTGACCTGGACTTTCTTAATGAATGCAGAACATGCTCAAATATACTGCAACTTGGGATGATTTGGGAGAATGGCATTGAAACATGTATAATATCATATATGAAACAAATCACCAGTCCAGGTTCGATGCATGATACTGGATGCTTGGGGCTGGTGCACTGAGACGACTCAGAGGGATGGTACGGGGAGGGAGGAGGGAGGGGGTTCAGGATGGGGAACACGTGTATACCTGTGGTGGATTCATGTTGATGTATGGCAAAACCAATACAATATTGTAAAGTAATTAACTCCAATTAAAATAAATAAATTTATATTAAAAAAAAGAAATTTGAAAAATATTCTTTATTTGCTGCATAGTGCTCCACATGTAATACTATACTCCCTACTCCTCCGAAGAGCAAATCTCACGTATGTTTTAATTTTACTGGAACCATATTTTTATGTCACTTATTTTACAATGTCATCATATTAAACCTCCATTCCTATCACTTCCTTGTCAGCTTGCACTGCAGATTCAAACAGACATATCCATATTAACATAGTAAATAAATCAATTATACTTTACTAGTTAATCAAGAATACAAACACAGTGAGCTCTCATTTCTGGGCTAGACTGATTAGGTCCTCAGGTGATTTAAGATAAAAGTTCTCAGGTTCCATTTTCTCTGAATCTTTCCTGGAGCATCTGCTGGGTTCTCAGACTTACCTAGATGGGGTCTCAGAGAGGGAGTTCTCTGGTTGAAATCTGAATTACTCTTTGAATTGTTGATGGTGATAACTGAAGCTCTGTCACCAGACAAGACAGCAGAGAGTAGTGGTAAAACATTGACTCCTGATCCAGACTTATGACTCCAAAGCACCTGTCATGTCCTGTCCAGCTTAGGGATACAGACACTAAGGGACTGCAACAGGGAATATATTAATAGCTCTCTATACCTGCTCATTAGGCACATTTCCTTCCCATTATTCCAATCACTAAGTACATGATTTCTCTCTGGGCCTCTGGAATCAACAGAAAGGCAATTTCTCCTAATGGCTCTCTGTTCCCTAGAGATCAGGTTAGAAGTCAAGTGAATCCAGTCTTTTATTACACTTGTCCTCAATCTCTCTTATTTTTAGAGATCTAACCTCAATCACAATATCCCAACTCTGAATTAACATTTTCTCCAAAGTCTGACATTAAGGAACTTATCAGGACTAGGTACATTTGATCCCTAAAATGTTGTTTTATAGTCAGCACACAGCCTTGTTGGCCTCAGAAAATTGTTATTCCTCTCTTCAGCAAAGGGGAGAACTGAAATGCAATTAGGGCACCACAATCTCTGGCTTCTTAAAACACTTTTCCAAGAATTAGGGATTTCAAATTTCATCACAAGCTAAGAGCTGATACTTAGCCCCTCACTTAAAATATTTTGTTAATTGTAGATGTTATGTGTAGATATTTCAATACTACTCACCTGAGGTTGGCATCTCTTAGGCATTGTGCAAATCACCTTTTAGAAAACTTTATATTATGAAGTAGTATTACTATAAGCACCATTCTACATGGTGGAAATATGTTTAAAGGAATTTAATGATATGCCTAAAGGTTCAAACTGAGTATAGAAAGGACCTTAATCAGAGTTCTTCCAGGAGGCATCCAACTATCAAACTGTAGACTGATCAGCCCAAGATCATTTTGCCTCTGGGAATATTTGTCAATGTCTGAAGGAATGCTGCTAAACACCTGCAATTCTCAATACAAATAATTATCCCATTTCAACTGTCATTATGAGAAGGTGAGAAAAACCTCTTCTAGCCCATCATTTCTTCAACTTCAGTGTGCATAGGTATCACTTATGGTTGTAGTTGTAATACAGATTCTAATTCATCAGGTCCTGGAGAGCCTAGATATTCAGATTGTGGTCCACTCTTAGTAGCCAGGCTGTGGGCCTATGCAACTCAGGTGTAGGTAGTTTTAGCTATTCTGAATGAAAATTCATGTCTGCATGTTATTTTGAACGAATATTGTATTCACTGATTCCAGAGGCTGTTATAACTTCATTGCCCAACAAGCCAGGCATACCACAACAAAGATAATGACATGTTGATTCCACCAATGAATATAGATGCAAAAGTGCTCAACAAAATATTAACAAACCAAATTCAGCAATACGTTAAAAGAGTCACACACCAAGAACAATTGAGATTTACCCCAGGGATGCAAAGATGGTTAAATACCAATAGACTGATCAGTGTGGTATTTCTAATTAACATATGAAGAATAAAATTTGTGGTATCATCTGAATAGATACAAAAAAAACCTTTTGACAAAATCCAATATGTATTCTTTTTAATGGTTTAGTAATACTCCATTGTGTATATGTAGCACAGCTTTCTTATCCATTCATCTGCTGAGGGACATCTAGGTTGCTTCCATGTCCTGTGCACTGAGGGATGGTACAGGGAGGGAGGAAGGGGGGTTCAGGATGGGGAACACGTGTATACCTGTGGCAGATTCATGTTGATGTATGGCAAAACCAATACAATATTGTAAAGTAATTAACCTCCAATTAAAATAAATAAATTTATATTTTTAAAAAATAAATAAAAATTCAATATGTATTTATAATAAAAACTCTCAACAAAGTGGGTATAAAGAAAAATACATCAACATAAAAAAGCCATTTATGACAACACAATAGCCAATATTATGCTCACTGGTGAAAAATTAACAATATTTCTCCTAAAATCAGGAACAAGCCAAAGATACCCACTTTTGACAATTTTATTCAACATAATATTAGAAGTCCTAAGCAGAGAATCAAATAAGAAAGAGATATGAAAATAATCCAATGGGAAAGGAAGAACTGTTACTGTTTGCAATTGACATGATATGTACATGTTCAGTCACTAAGTCATGTCTGACTCTTGCACCCTCATGGACTGTAGCTCACTAGGCTGCTCTATCCATGGAATTTCCCAGGTATGAATGCTGCAGTGGGTTTCCATTTCCTTCTCCTTAGGATCTTCCCAACCCAGGGATCAAACTCATGTCTCCTGCATTGGCAGGCAGATTCTTTACCACTGAGCCACCACGGAAGCCTGATGCTGTATATAGAAAATCCTAAAGACATTACCAGTAATAACACATGTTTTCAGTAAAGTTGCATAGTACAAAATTAATATACAGAAATCTGTTAAGTTTCTATTTGTCAATAATGAACTATAAGAAAGATAGGAAAATACAATTTGCTGTCACATCAAAGAATAAATAACTGAAGAGTAACTTAATAAAAGGGCAAAAAACTTGAACTTTGAAAATTGTAAAACTTTCATGAAAGAAATTGAAGAGACACAGAAAGAAGAAAGATATACAATGAAATAATTAATATTGTTAAAATGACCATACCACCCAAAGCAATCTCCAGACTCAATGGAATCCCTATCAAAATAACAAAGGCACTCCTTTTTTACAGAACTAGGAAAAATAATTCTAAAAGTGGTATGGATAAAAACAGTAGACTGAAAATGGCCAAAGCAATCTTGAAAAAGAATAAGCTGGGGTTGCCACAGTCTCTAATATCAACATATATTACAAAGCTACAGTAAACAAAACAGTATGGTACTGGTTCAGAACCAGACAATTTCAGAAGATATGGATCCATATGTAGCTGCACATTTGGTGTGTCTGTGGATCGAGGTCAGTGTCTGATCTTCCTATGCTGTCTATGAACCACTTTCTAACATTTGATATTGATCCAATGAGACTCATTCGTTTTACACTTCTGATATCCAGAACTGTAACAGCACATATTTGTTTATTGTAACCGATAGTTTGGGGATATTTTACAACAGCAACAGAAACCTAATATAGATGTTCATTCAATAAAATTTGTTGGCAAAAACTGAGTTTAACATTCTCAACTCATTCATTGCTGCTGCTACTGCTAAGTCACTTCATTCGTGTCTGACTCTGTGTGACCCCAGAGATGGCAGTCCACCAGGCTCCGCCGTCCCTGGGATTCTCCAGGCAAGAACACTGGAGTGGGTTGCCATTTCCTTCTCCAATGCATGAATGTGAAAAGTGAAAGAAGTCGCTCAGCTGTGTCAGACTCTTCCCGACCCCATGGACTGCAGCCCACCAGGCTCCTCTGACCATGGGATTTTCCAGGCAAGAGTACTGGAGTGGGGTGCCATTGCCTTCTCCGACCTCATACTTTAGCCACTAGATAATGTCTCTCAGCATGGGATCCAATGCTCACCGGCATCAGAATCACTGAGGAGAATGTAATAAATGCAGGTTCCCGTCCTCACCCTATAGGACCTAGACTGAACTTAGATTCTGAGTGGAGAGCCAGGCATCTGCATGAAAACAAGGTTCCAAGGGAATCTTTCACAAAGAAAATTTGAAAAGCACTGCACTCCTCTTCAGGTCCAGCCCGTCAGTTACTGGCAGAAGATGCTCTCAATTTAACAAAAGATATGAAGGTCACAGATGTGTTAGTGAACTCAGTGTGGGGTGGGGATTCCTTTCATGATGTATGCGTAATCAAATCATGTTGTGCACTTTAAATATCTTACAATTTTCTTTGTCGATTATACCTCACAAAGCTGAACACAAACAAAGTTAACAACAACAACAAAAAATATATATATATATGAAAGACCAGAAGTTGAGAAGTCTGGATCTTCTTGCAAAGGGTATTTCAATGATGCATGATGACAGTGAACAAGCTATTGAAAAATATGAAAGGGGAGAGACAGAAAGTGAGTTACCAGCTTAATAACAGTTTTTTTTTTTAATGTCTGATATTAAAGGAGGAAAAGAAGAAAGTAGACATTTCCAGATGTCAAACCAAGAGAATTAAGACCAAGATCCAACAGTGCAATTTCCTCAGTGCAATGAAAGTGAGCAGAAACTTGGGGGCAGAGAATGGGCTGCAGTTCCTAATAACCAGCTCTTTGTGATGGAAACTCAACATAAAGATGTGTGAGCCGGAGGCGAAACCACCTCTCTTTCTGGCTATTAAAAAACAACAACAACAACAAAAAAAAAAAACCAAAAAAAAACAAACAGGAGGTTCTCTTAATAGGCACAGGAGACACAGGAACTGTGCCTGTGAGACCTCAAGGGAACACAGACAGAACCACTGGAGGGAAAAAGAGAAAAGAAAAGAAAAAAGTCAGTCAGTCAGCCAGTCAATCAGCCAGCATTATCCAGGCACACTACACATTAAGCAATTAATGTGCACATACAGTATTGTATTAAGTTCTGCAGGGTATTACAGAGGGGGAAAAAATACTACTCCTTTCCTTAAAGAAAAGTATACATGCTAATGGTAGAGAATGAACAAACATGTAAAATCAAACAACCCAGTTGAACACTTACCAAACTACCTACTTGTATACAAAGACATGGGCTTCCCTGGTGGCTCAGATGGTAAAGAATCTGCCTACAATGCAGGAGACCCGGATTCAATCCCTGGGTCAGGAAGATTCCCTGGAGAAGGAATGGCAACCCACTCCAGTATTCTTGCCTGGAGAATCTCATGGACAAAGGAACCTGGTGGGCTGCAGACCATGGAGTCACAAAGAGTAGGACACAACTGAGCAACTAACGCTTGTAATTTTTTCATGCAAAGGCAAATGTTAAAGAGGCTAATGGTCTGAGGAATATTCAGAGTTGGGAAAGGAGGACACGAGATATTGGTGGAATGAGTGGAATAACTGTGGAGTCAAGGTCAACTGGAAAGTTTCCCAGAGGAGAATCTTCAGGACCATCTACAGAGGGGAGGAATTCACGACAGATCCCATGAAGACAGTGATGAAGGAGGTACTTCTATGGCAAAGGGACAAAAATTCAGGGGGCCTGTGGATCACCCCCTGATTAGGAGCCTGCTGCATTCTATTACTTAATAGCAAGCTCTAGGCTGCATTGTATTAACAGGTGCACAGTGAGAAAAGACTGAGAAAGAAATATTTCCTCTCTGCTGGGTGTGGGCTGGACCTCTGGTCACAGTATCCAGCTTTATAGACTGTGGATGAGAAGGGTATGCAGGCACAGGCAAGGATCCAGAGAAAAGCAACAGAACTATTTAGAAGAATGGATTCTAAGAGCTATCAAGAAAGGTGAAAAGAAGTTGAGGTTTGTCAGCTTCTGAGTCAGAGGGAAAAAAATCTATTGGTCATCTGCCAGCTCTGATCAGCTGTACCTGGTGACTGTTTAAGTGACCACAGAGCTAGTCAGAGGATTAAAATGCTTTGTTTCCATGTGGCCCATTTCATGAAGAAGATCAAGATAGGAAAAAACTAAATAACTTGCTCAGGTTCGCTACCAGGCGACAAGCCTGTGTATAAGCATAATCCTATACATAAATGTAAGGGCTTCCCTGGTGACTCAGTGAAAAAGAATCTGCCTGCCAATACAGGAGTCCATACTTCAATCCCTTGGTGAGAAGATACCCTGGAGAAGGAAATGACAACCCAAGCCAACATTTTTGCCTGGGAAATCCCATGGACAGAGGAGCCTGCAGCTACAGTCCCTGGGGTAGCCAAAGAGTTGGACATGATCTAGTGACTAAAAAAACAATACACATATGTACACACAGAGATTAGATTAGAATTCCATCTTTTCTTTTTAAAGGAAACTAGAGAGAAAAGTAGAGAGAATAGAAACAAAATGAAGGAACATTTCAATTAATATAAAAGAAAAGAATATAGAAATATAGACACAAAACTTTAAAATACAGTGGGTGGCCTCTATCTTCATACTGGATTACATTTCCTGCTTTAATGTCACAAGGCATCATAGTCAGGCAACTTTTACAGTTATGTAATGCATAGATCATTGTATCAGTTAATGGTATGAAATAATTTCATACTAATGCAAAAGTTTTTTCTACTTAATGTGGGTTTTCAACATAAAATGCTCTTATTAAAATAACTAATGAATGAGTCAGACATGACTGACTGATTGAGCGCACTTGCGGTCACCAAGGTGAATAATTGAATGAAACCAGAAGAGCAGTTATGAGACACTAGCAAGTTTGCAGTTTAAGTATCTGGCATTAAGGTTTTGACTGCAATTTAAGAGCCAGTAATTCAGCTTTGGATTTCTGAGGCATCCTTTCCCCTTTTAGAAAGCCCTGAGTAAATAGATAACTGAACTCAAGAGTGCCTGCTTTTCCTTGGCTATGCCCTCATTCCGCCTTATGTATTCATCATTAAATAATGAACTAGCAGAATCCTAGCCGCCTTACCCTCAGAACTCAATAAAGCACAGCCCCCAGTTGGATCTTTCTCTCTCTCCATCTGTCTCTCTGCTGCTGTTGCTGCTGCTGCTAAGTCGCTTCAGTCGTGTCCGACTCTGTGCAACCCCATAAATGGCCTCCTACCAGGCTCCCCATCTCTGGGATTCTCCAAGTAAGAACACTGGGGTGGCTTGCCATTTCCTTCTCCAATGCATGAAAGTGAAAAGTGAAAGGGAAGTCGCTCAGTCATGTCCGACTCTCAGCGACTTCATGGACTACATGGACCTACAGCCCACCAGACTCTCCATCCATGGGATTTTCCAGGCAAGAGTACTGGAGTGGGCTGCCATTGCCTTCTCTGAGGGTGCCTACTACATAATAGTTAATCTATAAATGTTTGCTGAATTAACTACAAAAATTCTAATACAAAGAAATAATCTGAAATTATCTGAAATGGAATTTCGCTTTTGAGTAATATGTTTTCCTATCAGTAGAAATACATTAAAATATACCATGGATATTAAATGTTACATCAAATACCATCTGCAAGTCCTAAGGCTCTTTGAACCACTTCCTTAAATGATGTAATATTTTTCTTCCAACAACTGGACTGTGTGTCACACTTGTTTGCCTTAGAGAGATACTGGAACACCTGAGGAAAGAAAAAGAACAGCATTCAGAACAAGCAGAATTCACATTTCAAACTCTGCTTCCTGGAAGTCATATGGAACTAATTCCAGCTGAAAAGCCAGCCTCTGCGTAATGCAGCACAGTCTCCGCATTATTCTCATCAAAGAAGGGATACGGATGCACAGTCAACAGCAAGGAGCAGAGCAGTTAAATCAAATGCGCATGTCTGAATGGAGACACTGCCCTCCAAAATTAAAAGGCAGGGTTTGCAAATCTATAAGAAGTATACACATTTCCTTGGCATTTGTAAACATCAGCTTAAGAGACCAGTTTAGAGAACGAGGTGTGAACTTGGTGAAAAATGTGGGATTACTGGCAGGTGAGCAACGACACAGATGCTTAAAACAATTTTCTTTTACAACCTCCCCACCCTTGAGGGAGAAATCACAGATCAGAGAATTCACAGTATCCTTAATGCCGCATATGCAAGAGAGGACAGAATTCAAGAAGAATGGAAGGACAGAGAGCAGGAGTGTGTACACATGGGTGTGGGTATGTATTTTGCAGGCTGACAAAGCTTTGCTGGAAGCCAGCTGGGGGACTGAAGAGGGGGAGAGAACAGCTAAGAATCCCACAGATTAGCTGTACTGTGGCAAATTCCAAACTTATACAAGTACATTTAATTTGTTGTGGATTTTTGAAAAGAACACAAAACATTTAGTATTCCAACCCTGGAAACTCTGGAGGCCCCTTTTACATTCTAAGTTAAGAAGCTGAAGGCATAACTTGAACGCAACTGGTGCTCCACTGCATTTGCAAGAAAGGGGCAAGGCAACCTTTGCACAACATTCAAGTTTAGACTTTAAAAGTCCTCTCCCATAGTTTTATCGAGCTCCTTTTTCTTTCTCCTTTTCATAGTCTCCACCTCAGATTTAAACATTCCCTGTCCTTGTACCATCTACCTTAGTCTTAGTCAGCAAGGAGCCTGCAGAAAGAGGTGTGGAGTAAATAACAAGAACCAGTTGTTCACAGCTTGCAAGGAAAGCAGGTTAAAGAGACCCTTTTTGGGGAAACAGAGAACAGTTATTTAAGAAAAACTCATGGAAAGAAAAATGATGAATGTTTACACATCCTAACCTGTCCACAATTCAGGGTGCTTATGTTAAGACTCTGCATCATAAGTGAAAATATGAGCATATTAATCTTATCTTTCAAATTATTAGTCTCCCTCCAACCATCAAAAAAGCAGATTCACCCTGTCTGTGTTCAAATAGAAGATCAGAGCCCCAGATGACTGGGAAGGACTCACCTTTTCATTTTTGTCAGGCTTGTCACTCTGCCCGTTTCCATATACTTGGGCATACAGCCTCCAGATTTCTCCATCATTCTTCAGTCTTGAAGTCACTCTGCCAAATAACTCCTGCAGCTTTCCTCTGAGGCCAGTTGCAACATCACCACTACAACTGGCCATCCCATCCATCACTGTCCTGACCAGGATTTTAAGGACCTGAGTATCCTTGTATTTGTACATAATACTTAAGTACATAGATCTTGGTTATGTTGTATACCTTCCAGGATTTTTTATTACTGTATTTTTTTCAGTTCACCAATAGATATTGCTGAGGTTTTGTTCAGTCACTGAGTCCTACTCTTTGCAACCCCATGAACTGCAGCACACCAGGTTCCCCTGTCCTTCACTATCTCCCAGAGTTTGATCAACTCATGTCTACGAAGTCAGTGATGCCATCCAACCATCTCATCCTCTGTCTCCCCCTTCTCCTCTTGTGCTTGGGCTTAGTCTCTCAATTGTGTTCCTTTCCCAGCATAAGAGTCTTTTCCAATGAGCTGGCTGTTCGCATCAGGTGACCAAAGGATTGGAACTTCACTGTCAGTCCTTCTACAGGTTTGATCGCCTTGCAGTCCAAGGGACTCTCAAGAGTCTTCTCCAGTCAGTCAGTTCAGTAACTCAGTCATGTCTGACTCTTTGAGACCCCATGAACTACCTCATGCCAGGACTCCCTGTCCATCACCAACTCCCGGAGTTTACTCAAATTCATGTCCATTTAGTAGGTGATGCCATCCAACCATCTCATCCTCTGTCATCCCCTTCTCCTCCTGCCTTCAATCTTTCCCAGTATCAGGGTCTTTTCAAATGAGTCAGCTCTTCACATGAGATGGCCAAAGAATTGGAGTTTCAGCTTCAACATCAGTCCTTCCAATGAACACCCAGGACTGATCTTTTTTTAGGATGGACTGGTTGGATCTCCTTGCAGTCCAAGGGACTCTCAAGAGTCTTCTCCAACACCACAGTCAAAAGCATTGATTCTTCTGGGCTCAGCGTTCTTTATAGTCCAACTCCCACATCCATACATGACAATTGGAAAAACCATAACCTTGACTAGATGGACCTTTGTTGACAAGTAATGTCTCTGCTTTTGAATATGCTGTCTAGGTTGGTCATAACTTTCCTTCCAAGGAGTAAGCGTCTTTTAATTTCATGGCTGCAATCACCATCTGCAGTGATTTTGGAGCCCCCCAAAATAAAGTCAGCCACTATTTCCACTGTTTCCCTATCTATTTCCCATGAAGTGATGGGACCAGATGCCCTGATCTTCGTTTTCTGAATGTTGAGCTTTAAGCCAACTTTTTCACTCTCCTCTTTCACTTTCATCAAGAGGCTTTTTAGTTCCTCTTCACTTTCTTTCTTTCTTTTTTTTTTTCCACTTTCTGCCATAAGGGGGTGTCATCTGCATATCTGAAGTGACTGATATTTCTCCCAGCAACCTTGATTCCAGCTTGTGCTTTTTCCAGCCCAGTGTTTCTCATGATGTACTCTGCATAGAAGTTAAATAAACAGGGTGACAGTATACAGCCTTGATGTACTCCTTTTCCTATTTGGAACCAGTCTGTTGTTCCATGTCCAGTTCTAACTGTTGCTTCCTGACCTGCATATAGGTTTCTGAATTTTTAGAATCAGAATAAAGAAAGGTTTACCCATATAAAGCAGGTGTTTGCTATTTCAAATGCACTGGCAGAAGAGCAATCTAGTGAGCACCATGAAAAACCAGAGAAACATGGACTCACAAAAGGGAAATAACAATTTTCCATGAACTAATATTAACATAATGGAAAATTGTGATTAAATAGAAAATTCAAAGCAGCATCTGGAAGAAACTCAACAACTTATAGTAAAACTGATAAAGGCACTTTAATAAGCTCAAGGATTAAAAATAATAATGAACATAAGGAACAATTTCCAAAAAGGTGAAAACTCTTAGATATGACTAAGCATAAATTCTGGAGCTGAACAACTCAATAAATGAGACAAAAGATGCCGTAGAAAATACTGGAAGTAAAGGATGCATTATGGATGTGAGTGACAGTGAGCTGAAAGGTAGAGTGATTTAGGAGAAGTGAAGACAGAACTAAGATTTTTAGTGAGGATATTCTGTGAGAAACATCTGACTCCATTAGAAGAGGTAAGAAAAATAATGTGTTCCACAGTGGCTCAGACGGTAAAGCATCTGCCTACTATGTGGGATACCTGGGTTCGATCCCTGGGTCGAGAAGATCCCCTGGAGAAGGAAATGGCAACCCACTCCAGTATTCTTGTCTAGAAAATCCCATGGACGGAGTTGCCTGGTAGGCTACAGTCCACAGGGTCACAAAGATTCGGACACGATTTAGCGACTTCACTTTCACTTTATCCCAGAAGAAAAAGAATAAAAAGAGAGAGAAAGGAACAGAGATTATTTATAGAGTAATAGAATTTTCCAAGCTTGGGGAAAGAACGATATGTACAAGTCCACAAAGCTATCATAATAGGACATCTAAATGTCTCAATGCAAAAGGCCTACTCCAATACAGACATATTAAAGTTGTCGAAAGTCAATGACAAAAAAGAATATTAAATGTAACCTACAAAGGTACCTTTACTAGGGTATCAGCAGATTTCATGGGAGAAACCCCACAGGACGAGAGAGAATGGAATGACTTTCTCAAAATATTGGAAGATAATAACTGTCAGCCAAGAATACTCTATTCAGCAAGGTTAAACTTCAGATGTGTGTGTGTGTGTGTGTGTGTGTGTGTGTGTGTGTGATCAGCTGTTGTCTGACTCTTTACAACCCCACAGACTGTAAACCCCACAGACTGGACTGTAGCCCACCAGACTCCTCTGTCCTTGGGATGTTCCAGGCAAGAATACTGGAGTGGGTTGCCATTTTCTCCTCCAAGGTATCTTCCGGACCCAGGGATAGAATCCTTGTCTCCTGAATCTTCTGTATTGCAAGCAGATTCTTTACCCCTGAGCTTTTGCGGAAGCCTCTATCTTTCAGATAGGAAAGTGAAATAAAGGCTTTTGCAGACAAACTAAAGTTGGGAGTTTAGCATCACTAGAATGCCTTATAAGAAATGTTGAAATGTTCTCTTTTATCTTGAATGAAAAGGCACAATGACACAAAACTTTGCCTAAGGTGACAGAAACAGAAAAATTGCAACTCTATACCAAAGTGAGTTGTTTAAAATTAACGTGTAAGTTTTAGAGGGAAAAAGCATTAAAATAACTATAACTCCTTCAGTTAGGTAATTGAGTCACAGTGTGGAAAGGAATATTTTCCAGTACCACTTGGTACAAAAGAATGAAATGGATCTGCACTACTATGCTAGTATACAAAAATAAACTCAATACAGATTAAAAACTTAGATTTGAGACCTTAAACATTGAAAATCATAGAACAAAACATAAGCTGTACCTCTTTGACATCAAAATTATAAATACATTGTGGATGCATCTCTTCAGTCAATGAAAAAGTAAAAGCAAGCAAAGGGAATTACAACAGACTAAAAAGCTTTGAAAAAGTGAAGGAAACCACCAACAAAATTAAAAGGCAACCTTCTCATGGGGAAAGGTATTTGCAAATTATATTCCCAAAGAAGAATTTTTTTTAATCAAAAAATACAAAGAATTCAATCAACTCAATACAAAAAAAAAAACAAACCATATTAAAACAATGAACAGGGGATCCTCAATGGACAGTTTTCCAAGGAAGGCATCAGATTCGTCAACAGGCAAGTGAAAAAAGGCCCAACATCATTAATCACCAAAGGAATGGACACCAAAGCCACTATTTAAACAAGAGATACACTTCCCATGGTTAGAATGTTGTGCTGTGCTTAGTTGCTCATTCGTGTCCAATTCTTTGCAACCCTTTGGGACTGTGTAGCTCACCAGGCTTCTCTTTCCATGGGATTTTCCAGGCAAGAATACTGGAAATTGCCATTTCTTCCTCCAGGGATGGATAGAATGGCTACTATCAAAGAGAAAAAAAATCAACACATGTTGCTGAGGACTACATTGGACCAGGAAAGGATACCCAAGTTTCACAATTTCTTCTCAAACCTGTGTATCTCCTCTCTGTATCTCTTATAAATACATTTGTCATTGGATTTGGGGTCCACCTGTATAATCTAAGTTGATCTCATTAGAAGTCCTCAATTTTATCTGTAAGAGATTTTTTTTCCACCAAATAAGGTCACATTCACAGGTACGAGGGGTTAGGATGTAGACATATCTTTAGAGGGCCCACCATTCAATCCACTATGCTGTGTTCAGTAAAAACTTTTTATTGAAACAGGCTGTGACTACAATTTGTTCTGTGATAACAGTGTTCTGAATCCTGATTTAGAGTGGAGATCCAGACAAAGAGAGTAAGTAAACCAGAGACAAAACTGCAAAATAGAAAGGATATCAAAATATAGCTCCTATACTGTTAATGGGTTTCACTTGTGTGTGTGTATGTGCTCGTTGTGTTCAGCTGTTTGTGACCTCATGAACTGTAGCCCACCAGTCTCCTCTGTCCATGGAGTTTTCCAGGAAAGAATATTAGAATGGGTTGTGTTGACTAAAAAATACAGTCACAACCTGAAAGTAGAGAGTTACTTTATTTGGTGGGACTGTCCCCAGCCATGGAGACAGCATCTCAGTAGCTCTGAGAAAACTGCTCCAAGGAGAAAGGATGGGGAGTCAGGCTATACACCTTTGCAACAAAGGGAGCAGGCAGGCTGAACATCAAAGTCAGATATCAAATTAAGGAGTTTAGCATTCTCTCTATGGGAAGATGTAAGCCTCTGGACTCACTGAATTCATTCCTTTCATATGCACCTTGGCTATCTTGGGCCAAACTCTGTTTCCTTGTTCTTCTTAAGGATGGGCAAATGTGGAAAATGGCTGCTTCTTGCATTCCCCCACTGGGGGAGTGGTAGCTTCTACTGGATTGCACTTTTAGGAGTCCTCCCACCCCCATTCAACATTTAGAGGCCAGAGATAGCTGATGGCTGTGACATTTCTCGTTTATTGATATGGCAGGAGATGTTTTCATTTTACAGTTGCTATTTGCTACTCCCAGGAGTCTTTCTGACCCAGTGATGGAACTCAAGTCTCTTGCATCTCCTGCACTGGCAGGCAGGTTCTTTACCACTGAGCCATCTGTTCCCAAACAGCTGCTCCCTGTGTCAGTGTGTGACAGCAAGCAGGTGGCTAAGGATGAACAGAGAAATCAGGGCAGGGCCAGGTGGCAGGAAATCCCATGTCACATAAACAGCAAGGACCATAGGCAGACAAGGGAAAGTAAGAACCTTCAGATGGACAGAAAGACACATGTTTTGGGTGATAACGGTTCTGTAACAACCTAGAGAGGTGGTATGGGGTGGGAGATGGGAGGGAATTTCAAGAGGAGGGGATATATATACATACTTATGGCTGATTCATGTTGATGTTTGGCAGAAAAAAAAACAAAATTCTGTAAAGCAATTATCCTTTAATTAAAAGCAAATGTTTGGAAAAAATGATATATTCTGAACAGTGGTGCTGGAGAAGATTCTTGAGAGTCCCTTAGATGGTAAGGAGATAAAACCAACCAATCCCAAAGGAAATCCACCCTGAATATACATTGGAAGGACTGATGCTGGAGGTGAAAACCCAATACTTTGGCCAGCTGATGAGAAGAACTGACTCATTGGAAAAGACCCTGATTCTGGGAAAGATTGAGGGCAGGAGGAGGGGGCAGCAGAGGATGAGATGGTTAGATAGCATCACTGACTTGATAGACATGAATTTGAGCAATCTCTAGTGATAATGAAGGACAGAGAATCTTGGCGGGCTGCAGTCCATGGGATCACAAAGATTTGGACACAATTCTGTGGCTGAACAACAATTCTGTGGGTGATTTTAAATATATTTCTAAATATGTCATGTAACAAATCTTTTTAAAGAGGAGTAAATAACTGCTCTAAATTATAGTTAAATCTCCTGATTTGTCAAACATCACATGAAGCCAAAGATTATATATGGTTTTGTAGCAAACAATATGACTCTTTTGTTGAAGAGTGATTACCAATATTCTGGATATATCAGGAGCTATTGATCCTTGTGCTAGGTAGTTAGAATAGGAAACAGGAGTCCAGAATGGCGGTGGCTAAAAGACAAGAAAGGCAAAACCTGTGAAAATAGAACAAAGGAAGGTCTGAGGACCGGAGTGAGGACCTCAGGTAGAACAAATAGTGCTCCTGGCTAGCCCAATTTACATAGGACAGGCCCAGGTGGAGAAAAAAGACATATAAAAAGAGAAGCCAAAGTGCCAGGGGTCTCTCTCCCATGCACTGGGGCACTCTTCTCTTTGTGTTTTTGGGTCGGCATGCCCTCACGCCTTGAGGATGGATTTTCCTGCTATTTTCTAAATTAAATGGAGCTGTAACACTGATTTATCTAAGAGCTATAACATGGTCTATTTGAAACCTGAGAGCTATAACATGGTCTGTCCGAGACCCGAGAGTTATGACACGCCAAGGGTTTAATGTCCATCACTTCAAATCTTTGTAGCAACAAGACAGAACCGAGGAGCATACACTCGCCTGATACTTGGAACAAGACAATAATTTAGAAGCCCATGGAAACTAGACAAAATAGATTCCTCCTTTTCAGATTAGAAAATGCTAACTGAAGGTTAGGATAAAGTGCAAGGAAGTTAGACCTCTGGGAGGCTGGATAATTCATAAGAAGTAATACAAACTAGATTCAACTGATATCCAATCTTACCTCCTGGGAACAGAGTTTCAGCAGGAAAATTTTATTCTGTTTCTAGTGTCCCACAGGGAAATGATGTGCTCTGAAATCAGAGTAACAAAGGAAACAGTGCCTAATGAGCAGACATAAGGAGCTGTAAATATCTCCTCTGTTACAGTCCCTGTAGATGTAGAACCTTGAGCTGCACAGGATATGGTTGATGTTTTTGGAGTAAAAATTCTGGCTAGGGTACCTTCCTGGCAACAGAGCTTCAGTTTTCACCATCAATCATCCAGGGAGGAATTTGTATATCCACACAGATTTTCCTCTCATAGACCCCATCTAGGTGAGTCTGTAGTTTAATAGATAGTTCAGGAAAGATTAAGAGAATGGAAGTGGACAACTTTTATTTTATTTTTTTAAACTTTAAATTTATTTATTTTAATTGAAGGCTAATTACTTTACAATATTGTACTGGTTTTACCATACATCAACATGAGTCCGCCACGGGTATATACATGTTCCCCATCCTGAACCTCCCTCCTACCTCCCTCCCTGTATCATCCCTCTGGGTCATCCTAGTGCACCAGCCCCAAGCATCCTGTATCCTGCATTGAACCTGGACTGGTGATTCATTTCTTATATGATATTTGAAATCACTTGAGAGCCTAATAAGTCTAGTACAGACTCGAGATATTTGCCGTGCTTGTTTGGTAGGTTGGCTAATTAATTTAGAGTTAATTTTTTAATATGTTAAAAAGAGAAATGTCTGATGGTCTCAGAAACATGCATCCTTGTTGATGATTAAGGATGGAAATGGAAGTTGTTGGATGAGAGTGAGGAAGGAAGTGGGAGCATAAAGTGTTTCCAGTAAAATGAGAGGATATTAAAGGAGTTTCCTAGATAACGGGAGTAAGAAAAGTAGATTTAGAGGCATGTGCAGTGAACTAAAGACATTTTTAAAAGATGTGATGCATTAAAGCACGTTCTGCATTAGTTAGAAAGATATAGTCCCATGGAGGTTGATACTATCTTGCAACAGAGACATACATTTCACAGCACATTCTCTCATGTTGGATATTCACATGAAAAAATATGGATTTAATATGAAAACAGGTATGCTACTGAGCTTTAATTTGTAAGACTTCTTTAGGAATAAGTGGGAAAGCAATGGAGAAATTTGTGACAGAAGAAAAAAAATCAGTTAAATCTCATCAACAATGATAATCATTCACTTAATAACATGAAAGAACTATGCTAAGCTTTTTACATACATTTCCCTACCGATGTAGAAGGATGGACACCACTGTTCTCACTGAGTGAGGATATTAATGTTTAGAATGGATCTATAGTCTTTCTTAAGTTCATACAGCTAACATGTGTTAGATCTGCAGTTCAGATGCTGGTTTTCTGATGCAGCTTTTTTGTATTGAAGATCATGTAGAAAAGTCTTTCCTGGAGAAGGGAATGGCAACCTTCTCCAGTATTCTTGTCTGGAGAATTCCATGGGCAGAGGAGCTGGGTGGGCTACAGTCCTTTTACCAATTATGTTTTAAAACTTAATTTATTGTTGAACTTTGTATGTTTTCTGTTGCTAATATTTCTAACATAACAATGGTTTCTAATAATTTTTAATCATTTTCAAACAATAATCAATTGTTATTAGTTTTCTAGTGCAATGTTCAACCAGTAGGATGCTTCTTTTTCCTCCTTTGACTGCCATTTTAACAGAAAAAGCATAAAAGCTTTTACATTATAAAGCACTATAAAACGTGTTTTGACAGCATAAAGATAATGACTCATTTTTCTTTTGATAAATTGCTGTAGGCTGTTCATTAGATATTCTGGGCATCAAGGGGATAAAACTAGGGTTGGAATGCTGCCGTTACTAAGGAAGCTTTGTCATCACAGTGTCTCAGGGATCAACTGAGCTGATTAGATCTTTATTTGTAGATGAAGGGGTTCAGCATGGGGGTGATCATAGTATATATCACTGAGTTCATTAGACTTGTCCTAGAAGATGAAATGCCTGCAAAACTGAAGTATACATAATCCAAGACATATGCTCTAAAATAAGGCTACCAGGAAGAGATATGACCCATGGGTGATCCTTGTTTTCCTCCCCATGTCCTTTTCTTCTTTGCCATATTTTGAACTGCTTTTTAAATTTATCTTTTAATACAGAGCACAAAATGGTCACATTAAAATGAAGCCCCACAAGAGGCTCACCAACTACAACTTAGGTACTGTTTCTCCATTCTGTAGGGTAAAGATGTTCTGATGTTGACAACTTGCTTTGTATTATTCCTTTCCTAATCATTGTGGCTGGAGTTGAGAACTAGGGAGTGATGGAGCTTCCCTGGTGACTCAATGGTAAAGAATCTGCTTGCAATGTAGAAGCCTCAGGTTCAATCCCTGAATTAGGAAGATCCCTTGGAGAAGGAAATGGCAACCCACTCCAGTATTCTTGCCTGGGAAATCCCACGGACAGAGGAGCCTTGGGCTACAGTCCATAGAGTCACAAAGAGTCAGACAGGACTGAAGCAACTTAGCATGGAGAGACAGGGAGTAATAAGTCCAGTAAGTAATTAAGTGCTCTATTTGTGTGAGAGTGTGTCGTGGGGAATGAGCAGTTCTCTGGGCAGTGGTACTTAAGTTTATCTACTCCAAAATGTGACCTGTAAAAGACAGACACAACAGTGTTACCCAGAAGATGAAAATAAGGATCTGTTTCTATCCAAGGAATCATTTTAAATTTTAAAACAAAATAAAAGTGTGAAAGGAAGAACATGTACATAAGGGACTCTTTGTGCCTTGCAGTTTTGGCAGCAGCAAGGAGGTCATCAGCATCCTTGACATCATTTCCGTTACTCCCCTTGCTCATTCCCCTGAACACTTTGACTTCCTTTGAGCCTTAACTATTTGAAACAAGTCCCACCCTCGGTGACTTCACACTTACTCTTTCCCTAACAGGGCACTCTCCTCTCGCAGATAACCCAATATCTTGCTTTGTCTTCCATCAGGTCTTTATTCAAATTTCTCCTTGTTTGAGGTCTCCCTGAGCTCCCAGTAAATCATAACACCTCCACTCTATCTTATAAGTCAAAGTAGCTAAGTAGTGTCTGACTCTTGTGAACCCATGGTCTTGAGACCCCAGAGGACCCTCCAGGCTCCTCTGTCCATGGGATTCTTCAGGCAAGAATACTGGAGTGGGTTGTCATTTCCTTCTCCAGGGGATCTTCCTGACCCAGGGATCAAACCCATGTCTCCTGCATTGCAGGTCAAATCTTTACCAACTGAGCTACAAGGGAAGCCCCTGCCTTATACCTGCTTTGTTTTTCCATTTACTCTATTTTATAGAGTGAATATTTTCCACAGCATCTTTCACTATAAGACATGGCAATGTGTTTTTGTATTTGTTAATTTATATTTTTATTCACTATTGGACTGTAGGGAGTTTTGTTCTTAGCATCCTATACATTCAACCAAGAAGACAGTAAGTATTCAACATAAATTCCTCAAATGTGTGGAAGAATTTTGCACTTAAACTGGGTAATACATGAGCTGTTGGTCAAAGGCCTAAGTGTGAAACAGGAATTTCTAATTACAGATGTCACAGAAGATACCTTGAATACTACAGAAATGTGTAATTTACAGTTTTTTACTATGTTAATGCCCACATGTATGAAAATTAATCATGTTCTTTGTTTCCTAATAGTGACCACCAAAATATGGTACCAGGCAACAAAACACAAATTTCAGAATTTATTCTTCTGGGATTTTCAGAGGAATCAGCACTGCAGTCCGTCATATTTGGGTTTTTCCTCTCCATGTATCTGATCACTGTGTTTGGAAACCTGCTCATCATCCAGGCCTCAGCTCAGACTCCCACCTCCACACCCCCATGTACTTCTTCCTCTCCAACCTGTCCTTTGTAGACATCTGTTTCATCTCCACCACCATCCCAAAAATGCTGGTGAATATACAAACACAAAGCAAAGTCATTTCCTATGAAGACTGCTTCACTCAGATATATTTTTTCCTACTATTTGTACAGTTGGATGACTTTCTCCTGACTGTCATGTCCTATGACCGGTATGTTGCTATCTGTCACCCCCTGCACTACACAGTCATCATGAACGCCCGGCTGTGTGCACTGCTGATTCTGGTGTCCTGGATGATAGGTGCCCTGAATTCCTTGTTACAAACTTTACTGGCCCTGCGCCTGTCTTTTTGTACAGTCTTGGAAATTCCCCACTTCTTCTGTGAATTCAAAGAGGTGATCCAGCTTGCCTGTTCTGATACCTTTCTAAATAAAACCATGATGTACTTTGCAGTTGGGCTGTTGGGTGGTGGTCCATTCGCTGGGATATGTTATTCATACTCTAGGATAGTTTCCTCCATACATAGAATCTCATCAGCTCAGGGGAAGTATAAAGCATTTTCCACCTGTGCATCTCACCTCTCAGTTGTCTCCTTATTTTATTGTACAGTCTTAGGAGTGTACTTTACCCCTGCTGTTACCCAGAATTCACATTCAAGTGTGACAGCCTCGGTGATGTACACTGTGGTCACACCCATGCTGAACCCCTTCATCTACAGTCTGAGGAATAAAGACATAAAGAGGGCTCTGAGAAAATTCTTTAGGATGGCAACTATATTAGAACCAATTGTCTTGAGGCAGAAGAAGGGTTGATTTTTGCAAGATGCAATGCCTTAGAGGCTAAAATTGTGATTCTGATCAGATTGTGAAAAGAGCACTTGCTCCTTCAATATACTGCCTGATATGTCCATTTATTCCATTACAACTTCTTTATACAAGTTAACTAGTTCTCTTGACTAATCTTTATGCTATTTGCTATCTTTTTTTCCTTTGTCATTTTTCTACTTTCACCAATGATTTGCAAACTTAAATGGAATATATGGAAATTCCCTTTTACCTCATGACTCTTCACGCATTCCTTGGGAATAATTTCTTCTGAAGTGAAATGTTTTATATTGAACAATTTATTTTCAGTTTATTAAAAGAAAAATCATGAGTTGTACTATTTCTCTGGGAAAAAGTACCAACTTGACAACCAAAGCCATTTCCACAATTTCATTAGACAATCAAATATGGAACAAAAGTTCATTACTTTTTTTCTTCATCATTTAGTTGTTCATCACAACCACACCCATGCTGAATCCCTTTATCTGCTTTCTGAGCAAGAAAGACATAAAGAGAACTCTGAAGAGATTCAATGGGATGGCAGTCACAAAGCAGTCAATTGCCCTGGGGGTGATGAACTGCCCTTGATTTCACAGAAAATAGTCCTGCAATCAGAAGTTGTGATTCTTTGTCCATTGTGTAATAAAATTCACTCCTCTTTGTTTCTTGGAATTTCCATCTTATTTTAATTCAAGCTCTCTATACAAATCCAGTCACTCACTTTATTAAGCTTTCTCCTCGGTCTATTATATAGGCATTTAAAAAAAGCTTTGTTTTTTTCTACTTCAAAATTCTCCAAACTTTGTATATGAAATACTTGGACATGCTCATTTTTTTTTATGGAGTAACATGAGGAAGAATTTCTTCTTAAATGACATATATCATCCCAAGTAATTTTTGCCTTGTTTTCCTGAAAGAGTATTCATGAGATGAATTACTCACATAAAAAAAGTACAAGTGAAATCTAATTCAATTTATATAATTTTATAAGAGTGTTGATTGAGTCATAGAGTATGGAACTGTGGATAAGGAGCATTGATTGCAATGTTATAGGTAGATTTTCAACTGCATAGGGTGTCATTGCCCCAACCCCTGCATTACTCGAGTCAACTCTTTACATATGTATATGTATGTGTATCTCAGGATCAAAGGTGACTCACTGGAGAACTTGACCGCCTATCCAGTCATGTGATTCAGGTCACAATTTATGCACCAAACACATCTACCAATCTACTGCTTAACAGAGAGGAAACTGCAATGGAGTACTTTTTAACACCATTTTCTGTAATAAAATTCTAAGGCAGGAATGTTGAATGCTATCTTTAAATATCAGAATGAATGCATAGAATGAGAAAATTATTATAATCACCCTCAATTCTGTACAATTTTATATTTTACTCAGTTATTGCTGAATAACCACTCACCCTAATAGTAAAAGTTCAAATGTAATGCCTTTATTATCAAGTGAGATTTAATATTGAATTGTTCTGATCTCTTCTGGGCTCCTCATAAGTCTACAGGCACTTGTAATTTTATACGTTACAGCTCTACAAAAGCTCATCCAGGAGGTTGAATGCAGCCATATTTCTTCACTAATATATGATAGTCTCCTCCACTTATGTATGTATTTTAATTTTGAAACTTGTGGGAAATAATTTATCATTGGTGACATCAGGATCATGGTGGCAGAAGATGCCCCCTGTGTCTCACCTCTTCAATCTACAACTAGTAAAACATCCATAACTAAACACAGTTTTTCTACCCAACATGTCAGGGCACCAGAGATATACACTGTTGTACCATCTGAAGGTGAAAGGATTTTTCATCTAGAGGAGATGGAACTGGGAGAACAAGAGGCAGTGATCCTGGTCTCAGCAGCACAGCTGAGGCAGCTGAGCCCATTGCCCCAGAGGGAACTGGTAGCATCAGTGGAGGTGGTGCGCATGACCCTGGCCTCCTGGATGCAGCAACATCAAGAGCCACAGACAGCCAGGTAGTACAGATGGTATAGCCCTGAACCTTGGTCACTCTGGATGGGGCAACAGAGCCTACATTTTCAGGACTCCCCCAGCAAAGATGATGGCAAAGAAAGAATGTTATAGGCAGCCAGAAAAAAAAGTAATCTACAAAGGTATCATCATTAGACTATGAGCAAATTTCTCATCAGGTCAATGAAATATCATACTTATAATATTGTTATACAAAAACTGTCAGTCAAAATACTCTATCCAGAAAGTTATCCTTCAGATATGAAAGAAAGAAAGATTATCTCACAGATAAAGAAAAGCTGTGGGAGTTCAACACCCAGAACTATGTTATAAGCAACATTGAAATGCTCTCTTCTATATAAAATGAAAAAACAAAAGTACCAGAAGACTGAATAAAGTGATAGACAGAATCAAAAAAATTGAAACTATATATCAGACAAGGTTGTTAACAATTACAGTACAATGCTTAAAGGAAAAAGCATTAAAATCACTGTAGCTACTACTGGTAACAATCACAAAATGAAGAAGAATATTTTTTGAACTGGACGACTTCAGGGAAAAGAATGCAACTGAATGACTCTATCACATTACATACAGAGATAAACTCGACCTAGGTTAAAGACTTAAATCTGAGGTCTGAAACATTAAAACTCATAGAATAAAACATAGGCAGTAACATCTTAATTTCAGTTTTAGAAATATTTGGGGGGTATATTTCCCCAGGCAAGAAAAACAAAAGTAAAAATAAACATAACCATATCAAACAAAAAAGCTCTGCTGTGAAGGAAACCAGCAACAAAACTAAACAAAAACTCATTGGAAAAGGTATTTGCGCATTATACATCCAATAAGGGACTGTTATTCAAAAAAAGAATTCAGCTAACTTAATTAAAAACATAAACAACCAAATTCAAGACAGGTAAAGGACCTTCAATAGGCTTTTTTTCCCCCAAGGAGTACATACAAATGGTCAACAGACTTGTGAAAAGAGGTTTGACATCTTCAGAGAACTGGAAATCCAAACCACAGTGAGATACATTTCCCACTGGTCAGAATGGCTATTGTTAAAGAGACAAAAATCAACAAACGCTGGTATGGACCACATGGGACCAGGAAATGATACCCAAATTCACAATTTCTTTCTCTCGAATATCAGAGGAATCAAAACTACAGTCCCTCATGTTTGAGAGTTTCCTGTCCATGTACCTGATCACTGTGTTTAAAAACCTGCTTATCTTGAGACTTCCCTGATGGTCCAGTGGCTAAGCTCCGCACTCCCAATGCAGGGGCTCAAGGTTCGATTCCTGATCAGGAAACTAGATCCCACAGGTCACAGCTAAAAATCTCACCTGTTGCAGTGAAGATCTCATATGCCATAACTATGACCCTGTGCAGCCAAATAAATTAAAAGACAAGAACTGCTCATCATCCTGGCCACAGTCTCTGACTCCTACTGCCACACACCCATGTAATTATTCTTCTCCAGTTTGTTCTTTTAGATACGTTTCACCTTAACCACCATCCCAAAGAAGGCAAAGTCATAATCTATAACTATACATTCACCCATTCTTTGTAGATTTGGACAGCATTTTCCTGACCACAAGGGCCTATGACCACTTCACGGCCATCTGTCAACCCCTACACTATTATATAATCCTGAACCTTCTGCTCTGTGGACTGCTGGTTCTGGTTTTCGATTCATGAATGTCCTGTATTCCTGGCTACAAAGATGAGTAGGGTCACAACTGTCCTTCTGTACAACTTTGGAAATCCTCCACTTTTCCTGTGAAATCAAACCGGATGTCCAACTTGCCAATTGTCATACCTTTCTTAGTGACATGGTGATGTATTTTGAAACTATAATATTCCTGAGTGGTGATCTCTTGCCTGGGATCCTTTATGCATATTCTAAGAAAGTTTCCTCTATATGTGTAATGCCATCAACTTGGGAGGAGTATGAGGTGCTTTTCTCCTGTGCCTCTCACCTCTCAGTTGTATACTTGCCTTATTGTATGAGCTTTGCTTGTGCTTCAGCCTTGATGCTCCACAAACCCTTCTGCTCAGAGTCGAGTGCATTTGCCTCAGTGATGTTCACTGTGTCCAGACCCATGTCAAACTCCTTCAGATCTGCAGTCTAAGTTACAAAGACATAAAGAAGGCTCTGAAAATATTCTTTGGAATGGCAAGTGTAAAAGGACCGATAGCATAGAATTAAAGAAGTTCCTACTTTTGCAGGATACAAAGCATTTGAGACAGAATTTGATACTTTTTGATCAGAGTGTAGAAATTCTCACTCTCTCTATTCCCTGAAATTTTCATTTCTTTGATTCAAATTCTTCAGAGCAGTTAAGTAACTCACATTTATAAGTTCTTTCTCTGTCTGATTTATAAACAATTTTCCCCTTTGTGCATTTTTTAATATAAATTTATTTATTTTAATTGGAGGTTAATTACTTTACAATATTGTATTGGTTTTGCCTTCTCAAAAATTTTCCCAAACTTGATTCACAGTATTTACAATTCCCATTTTTTCATGGGATAACATGGATTTCTTAAGAATTATTTCTTCTCAAATGATACATATCATCCTAAATATTTTTTCTCTTGCATTATTGAAAGAATTGTTATAAGTAATAGTACCACAGTGGGGAAAAAAGCTAAACTTTCTAGCCAACGTATTTTATGTAACTTTATATCAGAGGAAAACTGACTATAGTTTTCATTTTGCATATACCAGTCCTTAATTATTGCTTATGTAAATTATTTCCTTAATTGCTCTTCTTGACAATGGAGACTTTAACCTATAGTTTGCTTTAGAGGTGGTTATTCAGATTTATTCTTCTCTTTAGGATTCTGTTCTCTTATTTACTGGTGTCCACAGTATCTACCCTAGTTACTAGCAAGTGTTAGCCAACTACAGATTTCCAAGTGGAGTTTACAAAGAAGAACACATCTGAATACATTCACTTAATATGACCTTTGAGTCAGAGGAAAAAGTCAATAGGTAGAAAATTTAAACTACACTTTGTATTACTAAGCAAAATATTTCCCTTTTATGCCCTGTATCTATTCACTAAAGTGTGGAATTTTGTGTTCTTGAGAAAACATCCTATTCTCATTAGGGTAAAGGATTGGTTGTTGTGTTTAAAATGATACATTCTGTGTAATCACCTATAAAGCATGTGAAAAACTTTGTCAAAATTATATATATGAAAGATTTTTGTTGAAGAAGATTAAACTGAATAGTGAAAGTGTTAGTGACTCAGTCATGTCTGATTGTTTGTGACCCCATGAACTGTAGCCCACCGGTCCCTCTGTCCATGAAATTCTCCAGGCAAGAGTACTGGAGGCGGTTGCCATGTCCTCCTGCAGGGGATCTTCCTCACCCAGGGATCAAACCCAAGTTTCCAGCATTGGAGGCAGATTCTTTACTGTCTGAGCCACCAGGGAAGCCCAAAACTGTGTATACCTGACTCCAACACAGAACCACTTTCTTGCCACCAAAGCATGATTCACAGACCTGGACCTGCAGCATCAACAACACCTGGGAGCTTGTCAGAAACAGGATTCCTGGGTCAACAAGAGACCTGGTGAATCGGAGTTTGCACTGAACTAGAAACCTTGGTGATTTGTATGTACAGTGGATTTAGAAATATTTTGATCTAGAATAGGGATTCTCACCATCTTACTATTGATTTGGAACAGGATAATTGTTTACACTGGGTGCTGTTCAGTTCAGTTCTGTCACTCAGTCGTGTCCGACTCTTTGTGACCCATGAACTGCAGCACACCAGGCTTCCCTGCCCCTCACCATATCCTGGAGCTTGCTCAAACTCATGTCCATCGAGTTGGCGATGCCATCCAACCGTCTCATCCTCTGTTGTTCCCTTCTCCTCCTGCCTTCAATCTTTCTTATCATCAGCATCTTTTCCAGTGAGTCAGTTCTTCGCATAAAGTGCCCAAAGTATTGGAGTTTCAGCTTCAGCATCAGTCCTCTCAATGAATATTCAGGACTGACTTCCTTTAGGATGGACTGGTTGGACCTTCTTGGAGTCCAAGGGACTCTCAAGAGTCTTCTCCAACTAATGCTGCTAATGTTCCATGGTTTATAGAACATTAGCAGCATCCTTTCAGATACTGTAAAATAATTCCAAGAACTATTCTCAGATTGAGTCACTGCCCCAGAGTTCCAGAACCGAGGGATTCCAATCAGACTCCATCCCTTACTTGGTTTATACTTTTGAGTAAAACGTTAAATCCTACTGAGTCCTATTTTGACAATGAAAAATGATGCTCATAAAAGCACTATTTCATAGAATACATTGGTTTTAAATTAAATTTGACAATCTTTATAATATGCAAGGGCTTTACTGGTGGCTCAGATGGGAAAAAAATCTGCCTGCAAGCAGGAGATCTGGGTTCAATCCCTGGGTCAGGATGACCCCCTGCAAAGGGAATGGCAGCTCAAATGTTCTTACCTGGGAAATCTCATGGACAGGGGAGCCTGGCGGGCTTCAGTCCATGGGGTCACAAACAGTCAGACATGATTGAGCGACTAAGACACGCACACACATAATCTGACAGTCTAGTTTATGGGGCATAATAATAGCTCAGTATCTCTTTTATAATTGCAAATATTTTGTATTGAGGACTAAAAGTCAGCTCTGAACTTGTGATGTAAGTAGAAAATTCTCAGTTGGCTTGGAAAAACCATCATGAATCCAAGGAATATAATACCCAAGATTTTATACTAAAGGAGAAAAGTTATCCCCCTTTCTGAAGAGAGGGATAGTTACTTCCAGAAACTTTGGTGATTGTGTCCCCATGAAAGGTTGTTATTGAATCACAATGCCCGGATTCTTGGCCCCGGGAGGAGAAGAATTTAATATGGGGCCAGAGATGAGGCTTGATCAGAGCTTTTGTGTAATAAAGTTTTATTAAAGTATAAAGGAGGTAGAGAAAGCTTCTGACATAGGCATCAGAAAGGGGCAGAAAGAGTACCCCCCCTGCTAGTCTTCAGCTGGATGTTTTATAGTCACTAGCAGCCTGTTAATGAAAGAAAGGAATGTCTCAAAACTCAAAATGGCACCAGGCCCCTCACCCATAAGATGTATTTTGGGATAATCTTGGCACCAAATGGTTTATCTTGGGCCATAAAATGATTAACTTGAATCTTGAAGAAGGGCAGATCACCATACACATAGTTTCATTTACATAGATTAGAGGAACAATATCAGAGTATAACATACCAGTTTATCAAGTAGGTTCTGAGCCCAAAAGGTGGAACCGACTTGAAGACAGAGTTTGGGGTAAATGTATAGTACATTAGCATAGCTTAAGATAAACATTTCCATAGAAAAAGGCATTGGTTAACTTCAGGTGAAACCAGGTGTCACTATGGCAACACAGAATTTTAAGAGAAACTTCCTTTTAAATTTGTATAGATAAGGAAAAAATATCACTAGTTTGTTTTCTCCTGCCGCTTAAATGAGATAAAAATGTCTTGACACTTGCAGGCTATTTCCTCCATTTGGAGACCCCTGGCCTTCCTGCCTGTTATCCTCTCACCCATCACAAATCAAAGATTTGAAGACACATGTGACCTATTTAAGAAAAATCTGCAATATTATACTTTTGAGAAAATTTGAACTCAAGGATGTGATGAGGTGCTAGGAGGCTTAGAGCTTTGGAAGCAGGAGAATTATTGGAGAAGTAGTAGTAAAAACTGAATTCACCTAACTCATAAAGCAGTCTCCTAGGAACAGAGAATCAGCAGGAAAAAGAAAAAAATCCATTCTGCCCAGACCAGTGTCTCCAAGGGAAGTCCCGTACTTATAGATTGGAGTCACAGTAGGAAAACATGTTTAATGAGCTGACATAGGAAGATACAAATACCTACTCTCTGGCAGTCCCTCAGCCTGTGCCATAGCTGTTTGAGTAGGATGTGATCCTTGCTTTTGCATTTCTATATCTGGTTAGAAGACTTCCTGTTGTTTGTTCGTGGACAAAACTTTGTTCTGCAGCATCAGTCATTTTCCTTCTATGCAGAAAGCTTGCTCTCAGATTCTGCAGGCAGATGAGTCCAAGAGCTGAACAGACACTTTAGGAGAGGGTGAAAGAGGACAGAAGCCAGGAACCTGTACCTGAGGTCACCTGAAGACCACTGTAGCATAGCCCAGAGGTCACTGTGGTTCTTTCCTGGCTTTCCTTACCTTAGTGTATATTTATTTATTATCTAAAAAATAAGCTGAACATTGCACTCGGAAATGCAAGTGTTGATGCTGACAATTAAATGTTGTTAATGGAAGTTCAATTAGAAAAAAGAAATGATAGACATAAAAGGTTTTCAATAAAATTAGGCAGTAAGTCTATGAATTTATTTATTAATGTGCATGTGTATGCTTAGTTGTTCAGTCGTGTGAAGCTCTTTGCAATCCTTTGGACTATAGTCCACCAGGGTCCTCTGTCCAAGGGACTTTCAGGCAAGAATATTGGAGTGGGTTTCCATTTCATCCTCCAGGGGATGTTCCTGACTCAGAGATTGAACCTGCCTCTCCTGTGTCTCCTCCACTGCAGGCAGATTCTTTACCTGCTGAGCCATTAGGGAAACACATATTTACCAGCAAGAGTAGACAAATAAGGATAAGCCTCAAGGAAAAAAGAAAACTTCTGCTGCTTCATATAGAACATTTCCAACTTTTGTTGTGTTTTGTGTTTCTTGCTTTGAATTGTTACTTTATTCCTTTTTCTTATTTTTCTCTTAGGATATTCAATCTGCAAGTTCTTTCACATCGTAAAGATATCATTGTTTCTGCCCTTGGAAAAGAAAGATTTTGCTGTATTATTTTTCCTGGGCATCAAGGAGATGTCACTGGATTTGGAATGATGCCAAACCAAGGAAGGTTTTCTTCATTGTATTGTCTCAGGGTAGATTTGGGCTATTGGATATTTTCTCCCCTAATATTCATATGTGCATTTAACTTTCCTCTCTATTTTTTTTCTCTTCTCTCTTTCTCATACTCTTAATGTTTTTTAAATATAGAGAAGAAAGTGGCCATGTAGAAAAAGAACTCCAAATTTATCGGTCCATTAGAAGTTCATGAACTGGAATTTCTAGGGACCACTTATACATTCTATACAGGAAAGATAATCTGATTTGACAAGCTTGAGATGTCAGAACTCATGGCCCAAGGATGCTGATTATAGGTGAGAAATGCATGGAATTACACAGCCCAGGAATTCTTGTTAGTTCTTGTTAATTCACACTTTGTGGATTGAGAACAATTCTTCAAGCAGAGGCCCTTGGGCTTATATATTAAGGGGACTTATAATACAGAGGCCAGAATTCAGTCAAAGATGGGATAATACTAAGGATGTCATCTACTTTATTTTTTTAATTAACATTTATAGCATTTTATTATTATAGAAATAGTTAAAAGTGGCTTTTGGGTACTTTGCATCATGTAAAGGAATTTTCAAATTATGTTTTTTAAAATTTAAATTTATTTACTTTAATTGGAGGCTAATTACTTTACAATATTGTATTGGTTTTGCCATAATTAATTCTCATGAAATTTTTGCAAAAAAAATAAAGAATATGTAAGGAGGGATTCTCTGTGGACTGAAGGTTCAACTGTAGCAGGGAGGCCACCTTGCTCCTCAGCATGCCTGACACTATCTCTAATCACTCCCCCTCTTTCTTAATCTCTGACCCAGTGGCCTCCTTTTTGGATTTGAACATGTGGAATCAGCATCTTCCTCTGATCATTTGCAGTGACCGTTCCCTCTGCAGGCACACCCTTCTCCTGATATAGTACTAGATTCTTCCCTCTCTTTCTTGAAGTCTAATGTTCAAATATATTCTTGTTTGCTTACCTTACCTGAACACTCAGTACAAAATAACTCCTCTTACTACTCTCTCCTTCATAACTGGTTTTGTTTTTTTTCATAGCATCTGTCTTCACCTAACATATTATATAATAATTCATTTGCTCATTATCTCTCAACATCCTTGAATTGTAGGAGATTTGTTTTTATCATCTCTACTTATTGCTTGGAACATGTTGGCACTCAATATGTATTTCTCAAGTGCATGAAAGAATTTTGCATTAAAGCTGTGTAGAATATATGGCCTTTTTGTAAATATGCTGGGAATGGGACAAAATCCCCCTAGTTGCAGATAAATTGGGGGTATAGCAGGTGGTGCTGGTGGTAAAGAACCTGCAGGAGACTTAAGAGACTGGGGTTTAAAGATTCCTGGGTCAGCAATCAAAAAATGGGCCAAAGAACTAAATAGACATTTCTCCAAAGAAGACATACAGATGGCTAAGAAACACATGAAAAGATGCTCAACATCACTCATTATCAGAGAAATGCAAATCAAAACCACAATGAGGTACCATTTCATGCCAGTCAGAATGGTGCAATCCAAAAGTCAACAAGCAATAAATGCTGGAGAGGGTGTGGAGAAAAGGGAACCCTCTTACACGGTTGGTGGGAATGCAAACTAGTACAGCCACTATGGAGAACAGTGTGGAGATTCCTTAAAAAACTGGAAATAGAACTGCCTTATGACCCAGCAATCCCACTGCTGGGCATACACACCGAGGAAACCAGAATTGAAAGAGACACGTGTACTCCAATGTTCATTGTGGCACTGTTTATAATAGCCAGGACATGGAAGCAACCTAGATGTCCATCAGCAGATGAATGGATAAGAAAGCTGTGGTACATATACACAATGGAGTATTACTCAGCTATTAAAAAGAATACATTTGAATCAGTTCTAATGAGGTGGATGAAACTGGAGCCAATTATACAGAGTGAAGAAAGTCAGAAAGAAAAACACCAATACAGTATACTAATGCATATATATGGAATTTAGAAAGATGGTAATGATAACCCTGTATGTGAGGCAGCAAAAGAGACACAGATGTATAGAATAGCCTTTTGGACTCTGTGGCAGAGGAAGCGGGTGGGATGATTTGGGAGAATGGCATTGAAACATGTATAATATATATGAAACAGATCACCAGTCCAGGTTTGATGCATGATACTGGATGCTTGGGGCTGGTGCACTGGGATGACCCAGAGGGATGGTATGGGAAGGGAGGAGGGAGGGGGCTTCAGGATGGGGAACACGTGTATACCTGTGGCAGATTCATGTTGATGTATGGCCAAACCAAGACAATATTGTAAAGTAATTAACCTCCAATTAAAATAAATAAGTTTATATAAAAAATGATTCCTGGGTCGGGAAGATCCCCTGAAGGAGGGCATGGTAACCCACTCCAGTATTTTTGTCTGGAGAATACCATGGACAGAGGAGCCTTGTAGGCTGCATTCCATGGGGTCTTCGCACAGAGTCGGACACAACTGAAGTGGTTAAGTACACATACTCTCAAAGAGAACTTATCTATACATGAAATAGTAAAATCAGTTTCTGATGGCACAATAGATATTGTGGTAGTTCAGATATATGACTTATGCCCATATGTGTGAAAAGTAATTATGTTATTTTCCTTTCTCCTAGTAGTCAACTCCAGAACATGGAACCAAGGAACAACACACAAAATTTTAAATTTCTTCTTCTCAGATTTTCAGAGGCACCAGAACTGCAGCCCTTCATATTTGAGATTTTCCTCTCCATGTACCTGATAACTGTGTTTGGAAACCTGGTCGTCATCCTGGCCATGTGCTCAGACCCTCAATTACACACCCTCATGTACTTCGTCTCCAACCTGTCTTTTGTGAGGTTGAGACATCTGTCTCACCTCCACCACGATCCCAAAGATGCTGATAATATTCAGACTGAGAGCAAAGCCATAACCTATGAAGGCTGCATTGCCCAGATGTATTTTTTAATATAAATTTATTTATTTTAATTGGAGGTTAATTACTTTTCAATATACTTTTTGCAACATTAGATGACTTCCTGCTGACTGATGACCTATGACCGGTTTGCAGCCACCTGCCACCCCCTGCACTACATGGTCACACTGAGCCCTCAGCTCTGTGGACTACTGTATCTGGTACCCTGGGTACTGAGTGCCATGTATTCCTTGTTACACAACTTAATGGTGTTGTGATTGTCCTTCTGCCTGGATTTGGAAATTCCCCACTTTTTCTGAGAACTCTATCAGGTGATACAACTTGCCAGTTCTGATACTTTTCTTAATAACATGATGATCTATCTTGCAACTTTCCTACTGGGTAGTGGACCTTTTGCTGGGATCCTTTACTCTTACTCTAAAATAGTTTCTTGTACACATAGAATCTAATCTGCTCAGGGGAAGTATAAAGCATTTTCTACCTGTGCATCTCACCTGTCAGTTGTCTCCTTGTTTTATTGTACGAGCCTAGGATTGTACCTTAGCTCTGCTGCTACCCATAACTCATATTCAAGTGCAATAGCCTCCGTGATGTACACTGTGGTCACACCTATGTTGAACCCTTTCATCTATAGTTGAGGAACAACAACATAAAGTGGGCTGTGAAGAGTTTCTACTTAAGGCTATGTTAAAAGGGCCAAATTTCTTGGGGGGTGATGGCATGCTATTGTTTCATGGCTTAAAGCCTCTGATTAGGCTATTGTGATTCTCTCATCCTTGTGGATTAAAATTTGTTCCTTCTGTAACCCTGTAACCTGGAAGGGTTGATTTTGATAATTCTGGATCTGTTTCTCTGGCTTTAACTCCTGTTTCGCTGTTTTTGTTATTACAAGCATACATAATGGCATGCCTCAGTGAACTCTGCCCCACTCTTGTTGTTGTTCAGTGTCTAAGTTGTGACACACAGTTTGCAATCCCATGGTCTGCAGCATGCCAGGCTTCCCTGTTATGTTCTGCTATGGTGCATAGCAACATACAAATATCTTTTTTATAATTACAAGCATTTTATATTGAGGGACTAAATGATAGCTCAACTTCTGATAAAACTGGGAAATATCTTACTGGCTTGGAAAGCTATCATGAATCCAAATAGTATAATGCCCAATTTTTATTTTTAAAAAATACACAAAGTTACCTTGTCTTTGATGAGGTGAATAGCAATTTTTAGAGATTTCAAGGGTTATGTCACCCCCACCAATCAAAGCTTTGAAGACCCATGACTCAGTCAAGACAAATTCTCAATATTACACTTTTGAGATAATTTGAACTCAGGGATGTGATGAGGTCCTGGGAGGCTTAGAGCTTTGGAAGCAGGAAAGTTAAAGAAGGAGTGATAAAAACTGAATTCACCTAACTTATAATGCAGTCTCCTAGGAACAGAGAATCAGCAGGATGAAGAGTCTATTCTGTCCAGCCCCGTGTCCTTAAGGGAAATCACATACTTAGAGGTTGGAGTAACAGAGGATAAACATGCCTAATGAGCTGACACAGGAAGCTGTCGATATTTCCTCTGCTGCAGTCCCTCAGCCTGTGCCACTTTGGTTGGACAAGATGTAGTTTTTGCTTTTGCAGACCTAAATCTCACTGAGAAACCCATCTTAATCTCTTCTTGTCTTGTAATTAGACACAACTTGGGGCTGCATCATCAACTATTTAGGGGAGAATTTGGACTTCCACACAGAAGCCTTCTCTCAAAGTTTCTGAGCAGGTGAGTCTGAGAACTCCACAGATACTGCAGGAGAGGATTAGTGAGGAGAGAAACCAAGAACATGTACCTGAGGTCACCTGTGAGGCAATCTAACATACACAGGTAACAGAAATCGCTACAGTCTTTTGTTGGCTTTCCTAATAATTTAATGTATCTATTTATAATGGTCAAAAATAAAATTAAACATTGCATTCCAAAATGCAATTGTCTATGTTGACAATTAAATGGTAATAGTGGGAGTTCAATTAAAAGAATAAACAGGAAACATAAAATACTTTTATGAAAAGTAGATCATAAATCCCCAGAGATCAATAATTAATGGGAGTAGACAAATAGGGTATTACTCGTGGAAGGTTATACAGAGAAGTGAGGCCATTTTTTAAATTGTAAGATGGGATATATTAGACTATATTTCCACGTGAAGAAGGTAGATCTAGACCAATGAATGATTGCAAATACTTCCCTGAAAGAGTAGAGTATGAAATGTACGTACCCGAATGTCTTTGCTCAACTCTGGGCATTTACATTGAAACATCTTTATTTCACTGGTGAGAAGATGTATGGTAATGAGCTTCACTTTGTAATTGCTTTTTAATTTTATTTTTTATTTTTTTAACACCAAAAAGCATTTTGTATTGGGGTATGCCCAGTTAACAATATCATGATAGTTTCAGGTGAATAGTGTAGGGACTCACCTATAAATATACATTTATCCATTCTCCCTCAAGAACCCCTCCCGTCCAGGCTGGCACATAACATTGAGCAGAGTTCCATGTGCTATACAATAGGTTTTCAGTGGTTATCCATTTTAAATATAGCAATGTGTACATGACCTTCCCAAAGTCCTTAACTATCCCTTCCTCCTGGCAACCGTGAGTTTGTTTCTTAAGTCTGTGAGTCTTTTTCTGTTTTGTGAGGCTGAATATATTTGTGTGCTTGTTAGCCATTCAGAGTGTATTAAAAAAAAAAAGTCCATAGAAATCTGTTGTTTTATATAGTAGTGCCAGTGTCCTGTTATTCCTTTTTTATTGTTCTTTGAAACAAAGCATTGTTTCTTTACACAAAACAGACTGTTTGCCATTTAGTTCTTTTAAATGTGTGTGCACTCAGTCATTTCAGTCATGTCTGACTCTCTGCGACCTCATGCACTGTAGCCCGCCAGGCTCCTCTGTTCGTGTAATTTCCCAGGAAAGAACATTGGAGTGGGTTGCAATTCCCTCCTCCAGGGGATCTTCCCCATTCTGGAATCTATCTCCTGCATTGCAGGCAGATTCCTCACCCAGTGATCCACTTGGGAATCCCCCAGTTCTTTAGATACGTGTGATATATTTGTGGGGATTGGATAGGAGTTACTAAATGTCACCATTATAGTCTACAAGCATGTTTGAATCCATCTGTCTCTATATGAGATTAAATTATAATTTAGATACTACTTCATTCCCACATTTTAAAAGCACTTTGGCTATAATATTATTTCATTTTCAAGTCTTTGGAAATTTTAATGTTGAATTAATGACCCATGGTATCTCTGAATTAATACTTTTTAATCTTTGTATAAGTTACACATAGATTTTAATTCAATTTTGTTGCATACTCTTTTTTATAAAATATGTACTTAATCTAATTTCATTCTTACTGACATTTTTTGAACAATACAAAACCACCTTTATTAATAGCTTCTCTTTCCTTTTTTTCAAAATAATAATAATAATAATAATAATTATTATTTTTACTTTACAATATTGTATTGGTTTTGCCATACACATTTTTGTCTATAAGTTCTTAGTTTCCTTTAAATCATTATGTTCTAAATTATGCACTTAACACATATTCACACACATTTGCACAAATGTTTGAACATGATCCTGTTCAAACAGGATCCATGATACCTCATAAATGTTCTTTGTGTTTTAGTGAGGTCTTTTTTTCTGTTATTTGTTCCTCTCTTTTTTTTAAATCAATAATACCTTAGGAACTTGCTTCCAGTTATAAGTCTGCTTCATTATTTTAGTGTCTGTATAACATTTCATGGTGTGGCATCCTTTAAATCATTATGTTCTAAATTATGCACTTAACACATATTCACACACATTTGCACAAATGTTTGAACATGATCCTGTTCAAACAGGATCCATGATACCTCATAAATGTTCTTTATGTTTTAGTGAGGTCTTTTTTTCTGTTATTTGTTCCTCTCTTTTTTTAAATCAATAATACCTTAGGAACTTGCTTCCAGTTATAAGTCTGCTTCATTATTTTAGTGTCTGTATAACATTTCATGGTGTGGCTATGATACTCACATACATGGAGGTCTGTCATATTATTTTTCAACAAATTACTATTATAGCACAGATTTACAAATATTTGATATTATTCACCTAAAACTGTGCTTCTCAACCAAGGATGATAAATTCCCCCAGAGGACATTGAACTTCACACAAAGACATTTTTCACTATCACACTGGGATGAGGTAGGTGGTGGGCAAGGAATATCCTAGAATATACAGGAAAGATACCACTACAGAGAATGACCTGGCTCAGAATATCCAGTAGTGCAGAGGAACCCTGAATTCAGGAGCCCTGAATTAGAGAATATCTGTTTTAAATGTTTACAGTTCTTTTCAAGTTGTTTCCCCAAGGTACCACACTTCACATTTTTTCTAGTAAAATTAGAGAGTACTCTTCTTCTTCTTTGTGTATATATACATATATATACACAAAATAATATATATAATTATTATATACATATATATGTCAGTCTCAATCTCCCAATAATTTATATA
>SJXQ01005153.1:55882-75377 GCA_006408695.1 Aepyceros melampus | reverse complement strand
AAGTTAAGGTGGGTTTTAAGGAGTTCTTTTGTAAGTCGAGAAAAATCTGTATAACAAAACCACTTCTAGTACCATCTGTTGAGAACCTGCTCTATGGGGGTGGATACTGTGTTAGATTTTTTTTGTATATATTACCTCTCATCTTTATAGCAACCCAGTAGAGCAAATGTTACAAATTCTAACTTACAGGAGAAAATAATGAAACTGAGTTAAGTTAGCATGCTTAGTTTCAATCCCAATAATAAAAAGAGGAGACTGGATTTCAATCAAAGTTTATCTGGCTCTAAAATCCAGATATACCATTAAGCAATAATCTCCTTCAGTCAAGTTCTGGCATTTTCTTATGCCCCACGTGTTCCCCTCCTTTCCACAGTATTACTGCTGTTCCTACTCAGCTTACACCCTGATTCTACCTGCGTGAATTCAGTGGCATCCTTGGGATTGGTACGTGCTCCAGTGAAAGATATAGGTCACGTGGATAGAGAGCTTCTCTTGAAGCAGTTTCCAGCACTTTAAACATTTATCCACCCCCTTTTTTTTTAACCAAAACATCTTGGCTTCCTGCATCCGAGAAGGCTGGGTCCAGTTTCTGAATTAACAGTCTTCATTGCCTTGCTGGTTGAGTTCCTATTAGATCTGAGTTTAACTTTTAGCTGAGCATCTTAACTGTGGGTAAGTCTCTTCTCAGTGCTTCACTTTGCTGCTCACTGATGCATTCAGTCTGGTGCTGATATAAATAACACACTGGACAAAGTCAGTTGTTTTTTTTTTTCCCTCTGCTATCATTGCTGATTTTGTGATTATTGATATTTCAACTTTTCAAGTTTCAAAGGTTAGCTTTAAAATACGGGGATCACTCAGCTTTGTAGATGTGCCACCTTTGACAAAATTTTCTGATTTATTTCTAAATAATTATGAGTATTCCTGAGAAGCTACATCTACTCTATGGACAGTTCCTTCACATGTAAATATGATATTTTTTAAAATATATCTTTCAAATACTATTTTTTTTTTCTGCACACCACACGGTTTGTGAGATATTAGTTTCCAGACCAGGTATTGAACCCAGACCTTTGGCAATGAGTCTGCAGATCCCTAACCACTGGACCACTAGGGAATTCCCAAATAGGATCTGTTAATATCATTACCCGCAACGACCTGTGGATATGCTCTGCTGACTGATGACTGGAATGAAAAGATTTGTATGGATCCTCCCTATTTTAAGCTGTAAACGAATTAAAAAACAAAAAAAAACAACAACTCCTGGTCAAATCTTGGCAAAGAAAAATTGCATTAGGCAAAGTAAAACAGGCATAGGGAACTTTATTCAAAACTATTGCAATAGGAGAAAGAGGCCAGAACAAAGTCTGAAATCAACTCTGCTGAGACAAATGGCAGGAGGCCCTTTAATATCTGGGGTGGACTAGTGGAAAAGTACAGTGGCAGGAAGTTAGGGGAGAGGTTGATCAATGGGTGAATTATTTGTGAGTTTGCAAATGCTTTTCTCTGTGGTTAGGCCACCTGTGTTTGCTAATCACGGCCCGTAGAAACTATGCTACTACCTCCCACAGTGAGTGGAAGCTAGAGCTGGCTTCTTTGATGAGTCCGTTTCAAGGAAATAGCCCTTGTGCCCTTGAGGAAGATATTCCTGAGTTGTAAGACTGGCAAGAGGCTCTTAAAATTTTTAGATCTCAAAAAGGCAGAAAAATAATTTATAATTTCAAGCTTACTAAATTAAATGCCCTAAGTAAAGGGAGGTCAGAGCACAGAGTTAGGAAGCATATCTAAAATTTAGGCAAGCTAAGGGAAATATGAAGGCTATTCTGGCCAAGCTCATTTCCTGTAATACATTCATCATTAATCATAAGTCAGTTCCTTTATTTTACCCCCAGAATACACATCAAACACCCACAGGGCAATAGCAGCTGTTCTATGTTTTTACTTGTTGCACCAAGAGATTTTATCTTTTTCAAACCTAGTCACAGGGGAGTTGTACTTACATATATCTCCTCTCTGTTTTGTGTTTTGATTACTATTAACATGTATTAATAGAAAACCCCAAAAGTACTCATTCTGATGATGAATATGACAAGAAACTGGGATCTGACATCATGTTTGTCCTTTCAAGTAACAGGTAGTAAAGATCATCCTTTTAAAATGTCAAATTTCTGTCTGATCAGAGTAGGTTAAGAATATAACCTAAGAACATGGCCAAGTTAGTCTTGTCATATTCCTTTAGCAAGTTATGGAGTTTGAGAAGAAAGTATCATTACCCCAAGACCCAGCAGAAGAGAAAAATCAAAGGGCTAGTAAGGTAGGCAAAGGCTTTCTTCAACCCTCTTTGGGTCCCTGTCTGAAAATTAAACTGACAAGGACAGATTAACAGGAGAAAAGCGTAGCAATTTATTAAATAGAAGTTTTACCTGACACAGGAGCCTTTTAAAGGAAATGAAAACCCAAAGAAACAGACGTGCATGTTTTTATGAAAGATTTGATGAAGAGTGGCAACCATGTACAAATGTGACAGATGGAAAATGTCCCCTGAAGAAAAACACACAGCCTAAATGTTGTGAGTTACATTTTACTTAGGAATATTACTGAGGACTACCGCCCATGAGACAGCTTCTCAGATACCTCTGAGGAAATGCTCCAAAAAGGTAAAGGAGGAGCCAGGAAATATAGGAGATTTTTTTTTGCTATAGAAAAAAAAAAAAAAAGCTACCCCAAAAACATATAGTTAAGCACAAAAGACTATTGAGAATCACAAAGATACCTCATGTTAATTATCCTAGTACTTTTCTGTGTATGGGAATATGTGAGGATCAGGTTCATTGTAATTATTCCTGGGATATGCATCTTAACTATCTAGGGCCAGTATCCAAAGCATGGGGCTTCCCAAGTAGCTTGACATTTCCCAAGTAGCTCGGTGGTAAAGAATCTGCCTGCAATGTGGGAGACCTGGGTTCAATCCCTGGGTCAGAATATTTTTTTTTGCTATAGAAAAAAAAAAAAAAAGCTACCCCAAAAACATATAGTTAAGCACAAAAGACTATTGAGAATCACAAAGATACCTCATGTTAATTATCCTAGTACTTTTCTGTGTATGGGAATATGTGAGGATCAGGTTCATTGTAATTATTCCTGGGATATGCATCTTAACTATCTAGGGCCAGTATCCAAAGCATGGGGCTTCCCAAGTAGCTTGACATTTCCCAAGTAGCTCGGTGGTAAAGAATCTGCCTGCAATGTGGGAGACCTGGGTTCAATCCCTGGGTCAGAAAGATCCTTTGGAGAAGGGAATGGCAACCCATTCCAGTATCCTTGCCTGGAAAATCCCATGGGCAGAGGAGCCTGGTGGGCTGCAGTCCATGGGATCGCGAAGGGTTGGACACAGCTGAGTGACTAACACACACACACAGAACACACACACACACACACACACATCCAAAGCACATAATGTTTCCTGTTTTTCTCCAACCCAAATTCCCCTCAAGGGGATTACAGTGACTAACAGCTTAATCGTGGATCGCAGAAAGCATTCTTAGCTTATTAAAAAGGCAGGCAAATTTTCCTGTCCACAGAAGTTTGAGGCAATTACAACCTGTGCATTTTTATGCTAGGTTGAATGAAGTGTGGGCAGACATATAGAAATATGATAGTATAAGGAGTATGATGTTTATAGTAAACTGGGAAAAATTTATCAACACCTATTTGTTAGGATTCATTTTGTTTTCCCTTTGTCCTTGAAGTAAGAATGCTCCTTCCTGCGTGTAAGGAGGGTACCTCTTCCATGAGGAATTTATGACCTATTTCAAGAGGTTAATTCTAAGATTCTAGGATTTGGCTATATTTTGGTTATGGATAATATCTTTGATTGTCTTTTCGATTATTTGTGTTGGATTTAGTTTCAGATGTAAGTTCAATAGTATTAAAACTCATCCACAGAGTAGAATTAGTTTATTAACCTCATAGCCCGTTTCACTCTCCAAAGTGTTACTATTTTATTGAGAAAGCTCATCATTTTTTTTTCTTTATCAATAATATAGTGATCACTAACAGTGATCATATGGAAACATAGCATTGTGCCTGAGTTTAAGTATTTAGTGCTCTCTGTCATCACTTTTGTTATATAAAACTGTGATTTCATTTCCTCAGAAATACTTTTCTCTTTTCAAGTGTTTGTTTTTTGCTCTGATTGTCTTCTCTTGGGAATAATTGGTAGAAGTCCAATGATAAAAAATGTTTATGTGCAGAAAGTTCACTAGTTATTCACTACTGTATTTGGTATCTAGTGTTAAAAGAGTATCAGAAGTATGAATAAAAGGATAAGGGCAATAGCAATAACCATAAATGAATACATCTTACAGAGCATTTTTGTGAATTTTATTACATATAGTTTTCTTAATATCTATATGAAAGTTATTTCACTGATAATTTATAGGAGGGATTAGTGCATATCTCACAACTAAACCAGATCTTCAAACTGAAAACCTGAGCTCTTTCCTGAGCTGTGCATTTGTCCCTCAGTGTTCTGTAGTCCCTCTACGCTGTTTTTACAATGTTCTCGTGTAATTTGGACCTAGCAAACTCGGACTATTTAGAAAGCTATGAGAAACATAGGACACTGAATTATGTTGAAACTGTATGATGCAGTCAATCTCTCCTCCCTAACAACCCCAGCAGCAGCAGTATACATTACCTCACCTTGTTGTGTTCGTGCCCATGCAATCCTGGTTGGCTGCAGAGAGCCAGCTCTGCAGAAACTGTGACCTTGTTCCACTGTCTGCAAATGGTTATGAACCGAACTTCTAACTGTGCTATCCAGAAAGTTCTCAAGGGATTCCTTTCTTTTCACAGACCATGGCCTTGGCTTTAGACACTGCATAAAATTATATGGAATTTTCTTAAATGTGGCAAAGCTTTGTCCTTTGGAGCATGACTTTGAATTTGGAGCCAGGTAGAATTCATTTGAAGCACAGTGTAGTGAAAAATTTGTTAAACCAGGAGAAGCATAATTTTTATGGCTAAAAGTTGCTCTGGTGTTTTCAAGACCTTGAAACGATACATTCAAAGAAATGATACGTTCAAAGCAAATAATAAAAGCAATCCATGTTCCTCCAAAATCACATGAGTTTATATTTTTTAATAACCTGATTAGAATTTTCTATGGTTATCATATTCTGCTTTTCTGTGTTCTCTGGCACTCTTCCAATACATGTGTACATGCTTAAGTCACTTCAGTCATGTCCAATTCTTTGTGACCCTGTGGTTGTGTGGCCCACCAGGCTCCTCTGTCCATGGAAGTCTCCAAGCATACTGGAGTAGGTTGCAATGCCCTTCTCCCAGAGATCTTCCCAACTCAGGAATCGAACCCTCAGCTCCTGCAACTCCTGCATTGCACGTGGATTCTTTACCACTGAGCACACGGGGGAAGCTATATATATATATATAAAACAATGTGTTTATATATATATATATATATATATATAAAACAATGTGTTTTATATATATGTGTGTGTGTGTGTTATATATACATATATATATAGCCAATAAACATAACATTATTTTACCAGTAACCACAAACAACTTGTAATTCACTTTTCCAATTGATATAAGTTGCTTATAAAAGGTAATAACAACTACAACTATTATTTAGTTTGAGGTAATCATTATGGGTATGCATGTGTATGTGTGAAAGAGCTAGGGATAGAGAATAAAGAGCAAAATTGATAGGAAAAGAGGAGATCCAGAAGGTAAAGACAACCCTCACTGGCCCTGATTGCAGTGCCTAAAAAGCATAGGATTGGCTTGTGATCAGGCTACTGGAGAACTGTGGTTAGGTTCAGTTTTGTTATGTCCAAATTTTACTGAAATTTCCTTAGATGGTAAAAATGCAAATTCCTATAATACTTGTTTAAGTGAAGTATTGCTTCACACTTGACATGATTTAGATAGTACACAGATTATGTTTGCTTCCAGGTATATATCTAGCAAAACTTAGTTGAATGGACTATGAGATGCATAGATAAATAAAATAAACACTTCTCAAGAAGAGTGCAAGCTATCTACATATCCTTGTTTTAGCCTATACAGTAAGCCATCCAAACACAGTGAGCCTCAATCCTTCTTGAATAACTTGGAAAAAGCAATAGTACCATTCATAGAGTAGTTGCAAGAGTTAAATAAATTCATATGTATAAAGTGCTTGAGAAGTAGAAACTTAATAACTATTAGTCCTTATCATCAGCACGTTGTAATATAAAATAATCAAAGATTCTGAATTTTTATCTTTGTTTAAAATGATTTTTTGTGGCCAGTGTCCTGATACTCATTTTTGTATACTTCCTACTTGCCACAAAAACAAACTGATAAAAGACAGTGTCATTATTCTACAGCTACACTTTTCCCAAACTTTACAACCAAGTAATGTATCTTTTCTTACTTGGGTCTGTCTGTCCATTAACATTCTTACATCACTTGGACTAGATTTTAATAGCTCTGAGCAAGTTTATTATCATTTGAAAGTATTACTTTAGTTTTTATAAAATAGTTTCTCAGTAGGATGCAATGGGTATTAAAAATTGTGAGCACAGTATCTAGTACTTGGTAAAAGCGACACTAAAATTTCTAAATATCTGAGGCCTACGGATCATCCTCACATTTGAAGATGAAACTGCATATTTTCTGAACACTGTGTTTGTAAAGCAAGCATGCAATCTCATGCTTAGATTGTGTGTTTATTATGCAGGCAATGGTGTAGACATGGAGATATTTAGATGGCACTATGTTAGTCACTCAGTCGTGTCCGGCTCTTTGCGACCCTATGGACTGTAACCCACCAGGCTCCTCTGTCCATGGAATTTTCCAGGCAAGAATATTGGAGTGGGTTGCTATTTCCTTCTGCAGGGGATCTTCCTGACCCAGGGATTGAACCCGTGTCTCCTGAATTGCAGGCAAATTTGTCTAAGCCACCTGGAGCTTCCGCTGCTAACTGCAACATCAGGTCAGTTCAGTTCTGTCACTAAGTCGTGTCCGACTCTTTGTGACCCCATGAACCGCAGCATGCCAGGCCTCCCTGTCCATCACCAACTCCCAGAATCCACCCAAACCCATGTCCATCAAGTCGATGATGCCATCCAACCATTGTATCCTCTGTTGTCCCCTTCTCCCCCTGCCCTCAATCTTTCCTAGCATCAGGGTCTTTTCAAATGAGTCAGCTCTTCGCATCAGGTGGCTAAAGTATTGGAGTTTCAGTTTCAACATCAGTCCTTCCAATGAACACCCAGGACTTATCTCCTTTAGGATGGACTGGTTGGATCTCCTTGCAGTCCAAGGGACTCTCAAGAATCTTCTCCAACACCACAGTTCAAAAGCATCATTTCTTTGGCGCTCAGCTTCTATCTGCAACATAGAAGGGGCTTAATGAATTAAATTCCTCTCCTATGTAGAGATGTTTTGTACATTAGTTTAAATCTTCATTTTAAAAAATTGCCCTTTTGTTTATCAAAAATTTATCACATCCCACAACTAGAGTTTGATTACTCCATTTACAATTAGATTTGTTAGGCAGTCACAGGTAGAAAATTTGAAAACCACAGTTTATGATAATGTCAATGAAAATGATAAAAATGACAATCTTTTTTTGAATACCTGAAGTTTGGTACACACTGCAAGAAGTTTTGCTTTTAAGGAAATAATCTCATTGAATCCTAAAAACAATTTTGCAAGATAAGTAATTCTTTCTTCCCATTTTACCATGAAGAAACTAAAGCTCGGGGAGTTTAAAAATTATCCAGGTTCATAAAGCAAATGGCAGAATCCAAAGCTGAAGTCTCTTACTCCCACTGGTGAGTTTGCCAGTCTACAATTAACATGCTTCCCCTTTGTTCAAAGGTGATAATTTAAGGGAAAAACAGTTTGTCATAAGCATCTTAATTTCATATTGCTAAGAGAAAACATTTAGGACTCATCCCAGGATATCTCTAAAACAGTGATTTAGCTTAGGAGTTCTGTTTATTATAGAATCATTAAAGATCTCTTAGAAACTTGCTGATGAGACACTAATAAGAATTATGGGCAAAAGCTAAGTACTGTTTACCAAGTTACACTTTATCTATGTTTATTGCTTGAGAACATTTTAAAGCCTTCATTATTAGTGAGAGAAAACAGTGAAGGGCTATATCTGATAAGACATGAAGGAAAATACAGAGTAAAGAGGACATCTAAAAGCCAGACCAGTTTTCCAAACATGATAACCCATAATAATGAAAGGACTTTTGCTTTGATTATATTGTTTTGTGTTGTTAAAACATGTTTTTGTTTGGCTTTGATGCTCTGTGAAATATACAATTGCTTTGTTTTTGTATGTTTATTTTCTTATTTGAAAAATTGAACTATATATTCCCTTCTTTCTTTGAAGTCTCAGGCATCTTATATTTTATGTTACTTTGATCTGAGGAACTTGCAAGTTTTTACCACAACAGGGGAGGAATCTTTTAAGTTCTCATCTGCCTTGTGGGCAACACCAGATACAATGCACAAGGGACATCCAGCCTAGAAACTTCAGATGGAAAGTGCACACTTGCTTCTGCAGACGGGCCTTCTAAACCACAGGAGCCTGGGGCTGTCTACCCTGGATGCTGAGGGTCCACTTCCCCTGCTTCCCATTAGGAGAGGGGAAAGGACTTCCTGGAGCTGGGATCCGCAACCCCAGGCCATGGACCTGTATCTGAACCAGGAGCATCAGATAACAACAGGAAGTGAGTGGCAGGTGAGCAAGTGAAGTTTGATCTGAATTAAGAGCCACTCGCCATTACTCACATCTCCCTAGTTTGTGGAAAAGCTGTCTTCCACTAAATTGGTCCTTGGTTCCAGAAGGGTTGGGGATTGCTATCCTAGAGCTCCAGAAGAATGCACTGAGGGCTAGAGTTAGCTGTCTGGCTTCTGGAATGCATTTCTAAGATGCATTTCCCATTTAAATAACAATGTTGTAAGTCATTGGCAGGTGTGGGAAAAGCAGTTCCACTGGTGTAAAAAGTGCACAGAATTGCTAGGCTTGTTTTGGCTACGTGAGCCTCTTTGTATGTTTAACACTGCTTCTAACGGCAAAAGAATTTGTGAGGGACAAGCAATTTACAAGCGAAGTTTGACTCCAGCAGTACAAGTTTCACCCACTGGAGAGAGAGCTGTTTCATCACTGCAAGGGCTGTGTTCCACTGTCATCTTCCCTTTCTGCTCCTCCACCATTGTCATCATCTTCTTGTGGTTCTCATCAGCCTAAAAATAAGTCATCCTGATTGAGCCCTTTCAATATTCTAGGCACTATTTTACAAGCTTTATCTACATGAACTCACTCAATCGTTACAGCTTTCCTACGACAATGTTTTTTACTGCAGAGAGAAAAGTGAGGGACAGAGAGCAGGAAGGAACTGGACAAGCTATTCATTCATTCAGGCCATGTGACTTCACGTTGTTTCCCTGCAGAGGATTTAGGTGTGAGCTCCCACGTCTGGCAGAAGTGGGTTCAAGTATGCTAAACGCTATGCTAAGTTGTTCAGTCGTGTCCGACTCTGTGAGACCGCACAGATGGCAGCCCACCAAGCTCCCCCGTCCCTGGGATTCTCCAGGCAAGAACACTGGAGTGGGTTGCCATTTCCTTCTCCAGTGCATGAAAGTGAAAAGTGAAGTAGCTCAGTCATATCCGACTCTTCGTGACCCCATGGACTGCAGCCTGCCAGGCTCCTCTGTCCGTGGGATTTTCCAGGCAAGAGTACTGGAGTGGGGTGCCATTGCCTTCTCCAGGTTCAAGTATAAGCCCTATCAATTACCCACTTAGTGATTATAGCAAATTTACCTAGCATTTTGAGCTGCAATTTCCTCATCCAAAATGGAATAAGTAATAATAGCTATCTCCTAATGGAGAAACAAAGGGAATTCCAGATAAATATCTACTTCTGCTTCTTTGAATATACTGAAGCCTTTCACTGTGTGGATCACAACAAACCATGGGAAACTGTTATTAAAGAGATGGGAATACCAGACCACCTTACCTGTCTCATGAGAAAACTGTATGCTGGTCAAGAAACATCAGTTAGAACTGGACATGGAACAAAGGACTGGTTCAACATCAGGAAAGGAGTATGACAAGGCTGTATATTGTCACCTTGCTTATTTAACTTCTATACAGAGTACATCATGCAAAATGCTACGGTGGGTGAATCACAAGCTGGAATCAAAATTGCCAGGAGAAATATTAATGGCCTCAGATATGCAGATAATACCACTCTAATGGCAGAAAGTGAAGAGGAGCTAAAGAGCCTCTGGAAGGAGTGAAGGATGAGAGTGAAAAAGCTGGCTTGAAATTTCAATTCAGTTCAGTCACTCTTTGTGACCCTGTAGACTGCAGCACACCAGGCTTCACTGTCTATTACCAAAGCCAGAGTTTACTCAAACTCACACCCATAGAGTCAGTGATACCATCCTACCATCTCATCCTCTGTTGGCCCCATATCCTCTTACCTTCAGTCTTTCCCAGCATCAGGGTCTTTTCCAATGAGTCAGTTCTTCGTATCAGGGGCCAAAGTATTGGAGTTTCAGCATCAGCATCAGTCCTTCCAGTGACTATTCAGCACTGATTACCTTTAGGATAGACTGGTTGGATCTCCTTTCAGTCCAAGGGATTCTCAAGAGTCTTCTCCAACACCACAGTTCAAAAGCATCAATTTTTTAGCACTCAGCTTTCTTTGTAGTCCAACTCTTATATCCATACAAGACTACTGGAAAAACCATAGCTTTGATTAGATGGACTTTATCAGCAAAGTAATGTCTCTCTCTGCTTTTTAATATGCTGTCTACGTTGGTCATAGCTTTCCTTCCAAGGAGCAAGTGTCTTTTTAAATTTCTTTGCTGCAGTCACCATCTGTAGTGATTTTGGAGCCCCCAAAATAAAGTATCTCTCTGTTTCCATTGTTTCCCCATCCATTTGCCATGAAGTGATGGGACCGGATGCCATGATCTTAGTTTTCTGAATGTTAAGTTTTAAACCAACTTTTTTACTCTCCTCTTGTGAAGATGTTTGAGGCTTAATATTCCAGAAATTAAGATCATGTCAGACGGTCCCATCATTTCAAGGGGAAAAAGTGGTAGCAGTGACATGTTTTATTTTCTTGAGCTCTAAAATCACTGTGGACTGGGACTGCAGCCATGAAATTAAAAAAATATTTTTCCTTGCAAGGAAAGCTATGACAAACTTGTGCTCAGTCACTAAGTTGTGTCCAATTCTTTGCAGCCCTATGGACTGATTCCCCAGGAAAGAATACTGGGGTGGGCTGCCATTTCCTTATCCAGAGGATCTTCCCAACCTAGGGTTTGAGCTCTCGTCTCTCATGTCCCCTGCATTGGCAGGCAGATTCTTTCCACTAGTGCCACCTGGGAACCTCAACAGAGAAATCACTTTGCCAACTTATGTTCATATAGTAAAAGCTATGTTTTTTTCAGTAGCACATACAGATGTGAGAGTTGGATGATAAAGAATACTGAACACCAAAGAACTGAAGCTTTCCAACTGTGGTGCTGGCGAAGATCACTGAAGGTCTCTGGACTGCAAGGAGATCAAACCAATCAATCCTAAAGGAAGTGAACCATAAATATTTATTAGAAGAACTGATGCTGAAGCTGATGCTCCAGTACTTTGGCCACCTTATACAAAAAGACTCTGATGCTGGGAAAGAATGAAGGCAAAAGGAGAAGTGGGCAGCAGAGGATGAGATGTTTAGATAGCATCATTAACTCAATGGACATGAATGTAGCAAACTCCGGGGGATAGAGGAGGAGAGAGGAGCCTGGCCTGCTGTAGTCCATGGGGTTGCAGTCAGACAGCACTTAGCAACTGAATAATAAACAAAGTAATGTTGTGGATATTAAGTAAAATATGGAGAAAATCATATGGCTCTTGGTACTGGAAATTACTATTAGGATACAAAAATAATTCTTTGTTACTCTTTTTATCAGAAATAATTAACTAACTTTAATGTTCCCCTAAGCTTAGGCATTGAACATATCTTACCAATTGATTGCTATAGTAAACGAGATTTTTAAGAGAAGTCCTTATTTGATTTACCTAATGAACTGGACAATACTTAATATCTTTGGGACAAAACAAGGCAGCATTCCAGATTGATATTCTTAATTCCATTTTAGAGCACTCCAACAGCCTTTTCTTTCCTTGGTCTTACTTCCCATACTTTGTTCTCCATCCACATTGGCCTTTTTCCTTTCAGAGCTGAAGCAGAGAATATGTCACTTCCCTTCCCCTAGCCGTATACACAAGTGAAGCATATACACAAGTGAAGGCCTAAAGCACCTCCTCCTCCCTTATCCAGTCCTTGACTATGTGTCACCTTAGGTTATATTGTGATGACATTTAGCACTAACTCGCCACTTGGCCAAGTCATGAGAACCACCTGGGTGTGTGACATTATGTTGCTACCAAACATTGCTAAATGGAAGAGATGCTTAACAGCAGTCTAGGCAAGCATGTTTGGAGATGTAGTGAATTCAGGGTTACTCTCCATGGTATATTTAAATACCTACCCATGCAGCTCAGTGAAGACTTGGAGAAAGCACAGCATGTTCTGCCTTCCAGATCATAAGCCCAGTTCAGTTCAGTCACTCAGTCATGTCCAACTCTTTGCAATCCCATACTCTGTCCATCACCAACTCCCAGAGTTTACTCAAACTCATGTGCATTGAGTCAGTGATGCCATCCAACCATCTCATCCTCTGTTGTCCCCTTCTCCTCTCACCTTCAATCTTTGCCAGCATCAGGGTCTTTTCAAATGAGTCAGCTCTTTGCATCAGGTGGCCAAAGTATTGGAGTTTCAGCTTAAACATCGGTCCTTCCAATGAACATTCAGGACTGATTTCCTTTAGGATGGACTGGTTGGATCTCCTTGCAGCCCAAGGGACTCTCAAGAGTCTTCTCCAACACCACAGTTCAAAAACATAAATTCTTTGGTGCTCAGCTTTCCTTATGGTCCAGCAATCACATCCATACATGACTACTGGAAAAACCATAGCCTTGACTAGTGGAACTTGTTGGCAAAGTAATGTCTCTGCTTTTTAATATGCTGTCTAGGTTGGTCATAACTTTTCTTCCAAGGAACAAGAGTCTTGTTATCTCACGGCTGCAGTCACCATCCTGCAGTGATTTTGGAGCCCTGCTGTTTCCACTGTTTCCCTATCTATTTGCCAGGAAGTGATGGAACCAGATGCCATGATCTTCATTTTCTGACTGTTGAGCTTTAAGCTAGCTTTTTCACTCTCCTCTTTCAGTTTCATCAAGAGGCTATTTAGTTCTTCACTTTCTGCCATAAGAGTGGTATCATCTGCATATATGAGGTTATTGATACTTCTCTCAGCAATCTTGATTCCAGCTTGTGCTTCTTCGAGCCCAGCGTTTCTCATGATGCACTCTGCATATAAGTTAAATAAGCAGAGTGGCAACATACAGCCTTGACATACTCCTTCTCCTATTTGGAACCAGTCTGTTTTTCCATGTCCAGCTCTAACTGTTGCTTCCTGACCTGCATACAGATTTCTCAGGAGACAGGTCAGATGGTCTGGTATTCTCATCTCTTTAATAATTTTCCACAATTTGTGGTGATCCACACAGTCAAAGGCTTTGGCATATTCAATAATGCAGAAATAGATGTTTTTCTGAAACTATCTTGCTTTTTCGATGATCTAGCTGATGTTGGCAATATGATCTCTGGTTCCTCTGACTTTTCGAAAACCAGCATGAACATCTGGAATTTCACAGTTTATGTATTGTTGAAGCCTGGCTTGGAGAATTTTGAGCATTACTTTACTAGTGTGTGAGATGAGTCCAATTGTGTGGTAGTTTGAACATTCTTTGGCATTGCCCTTCTTTGGGATTGCAATGAAAACTGACCTTTCCCAGTCCTGTGGCCACTGCTGAGTTTCCCAAATTTGCTGGAAAATTTAGCGCAGCACTTTCACAACATCATCTTGTTGGCAATATGATCTCTGGTTCCTCTGACTTTTCGAAAACCAGCATGAACATCTGGAATTTCACAGTTTATGTATTGTTGAAGCCTGGCTTGGAGAATTTTGAGCATTACTTTACTAGTGTGTGAGATGAGTCCAATTGTGTGGTAGTTTGAACATTCTTTGGCATTGCCCTTCTTTGGGATTGCAATGAAAACTGACCTTTCCCAGTCCTGTGGCCACTGCTGAGTTTCCCAAATTTGCTGGAAAATTTAGCGCAGCACTTTCACAACATCATCTTTTAGGATTTGAAATAGCTCAACTGGAGTTACATCACTTCCACTAGCTTCATTCATAGTGACGCTTCCTAAGGCCCACTTGACTTCACATTCCAGAATGTCTGGCTCTAGGTGAATGATCACACCATTGTGATTATCTGGGTCATGAAGATCTTTTTTGTACAGTTCTCTGTATTCTTGCCACCTCTTCTTAATATCTTCTGCTTCTGTCAGGTCCATACCATTTCTGTCATTTATTGAGCCCATCTTGGCATGAAATTTTCCCTTTGTATCTCTGATTTTCTTGAAGAGATCTCTAGTCTCTAGTCTTTCCCATTCTATTGTTTTCCTCTATTTATTCGCACTGATCACTGAGGAAGGCTTTCTTATCTCTCCTTGCTACTCTTTTGAACTCTTCATTCAGATGGTTATGTCTTTCCTTTTCTGCTTTGCTTTTGGCTTCTCTTTGTAGCTATTTGTAAGGCCTCCTCAGACAGCCACTTTGCTTTTTTGCATTTCTTTTTCTTGGGATGGTCTTGATCACTTCTTCCTGTACAATGTCAGGAATCTCTCTCCATAGTTCACCAGGCATTCTGTCTATCAGCTCTCATCCCTTAAATCTATTCTCACTTCCACTGTATAATTGTTAGGGATTCGATTTAAGTCATACCTGAATGGTCTAGTGGTTTTCCCTACTTTCTACACTTTAACTCTGAATTTGGAAAAAAGGAGTTCATGATCTGAGCCACAGTCGGCTCCTGATCTTGTTTTTGCTGACTGTATAGAGCTTCTCCATCTTTGGCTGCAGAGAATATATAATCAACTTGATTTTGGTGTTGACCATGTGGTGATGTCCATGTGTAGAGTCTTCCCTTGTGTTGTTGGAAGCGGGTGTTTGCTATGACCAGTGCATTTTCTTGGCAGAACTCTATTATATGCCCATTCATCTCTAAACTGTTGTTCCTGCTGAGAGACTTAGCAGCACCTGACAGGACTGGTTCTGTAGAACTTTATTTTAGACAGTTTGAGGAAATCATGCAAGTTTTAATACAAGTTCGGCAACCCACTCCAGTATTCTTGCCTGGAGAATTCCATGGACTGAGGAGCCTGGCTGGCTAGAGTCCAGAGGGTAGCAAACTGTCGGACATGACTGAGGGACTCACACACACACACACACACACACACACGCTCAGGTTGAAGGTTCCTTGATAAGGAGCTTCATAATTGTTCCCCCTGGAATTCTTTCTTAAACCCTGTAAATAGCATCTTTTGCTTTGTTTAGTTGAACCTCTTTTATGGTTGTATATTTTTAGTATCAAATTTATAGCTGAAAGGCACTGTGGATTCTATTTGCATTTACTACCAGATCAACATGACCTGTAGGAAAAATACAGTATAGATTTAACCTTCCAAAATCTCTTTTGTTTCAGGTTACATCATGACATTTTATTCTCTTCTCTTTTTAATTTTACTTGACTCCAAAATGTAAATTTGCTAAAAAGGTTTTAATTTATAAAACAATTTTATCTGAGGTTTTATGTATCACAAGAGACTATTGTTCGTGTTGAATCAACACACAAACCTTTACATCAAGGTGGCACTGATAAAAGAATTTCTACAAAAATTCTCAGAAGGGGTAATTTTTTAAATTATGGCTGATAATGAAATATTATTTCCCTGCCCTAGAAATAGAGCTAAGTACCACCACAGCCCAATTCTTCAGTGCATTTTCAAAGTCTCTTATGTAGAACATTAAAATTATCTGTTATATATCTTCTGGCTATCATATGTTCACTGATAATAGTAGTTTTCAGGTTTTGGTGATGTATTATATTCTGGGAAAATTGTGTTAAACATTCTTTATGTGTTAATTTAACTGACTGTTGCAATAATATTGTGGATATCATGTCATTATTATTATAATGATGATAATGATTATATTATTCTTTAATAAGTGAGGCTAAGCATAATGGTCCAGGGTAACACAGCTAAAGAAAGAGACGCTCTGGGACAACTCCATGTTTCTTCCCAAAGAAGACTGAAATAATGCTACATTGGATATTTATATATATAATACTAGACTATTTTTACCTGAGTCCTGGAATATACACACAATTTTCTTAACTCTGTTATTTTTTGAAACGTAATAAAGGGTGTGCTCTTATGAAAAGAGCTTAGGAAAAATACTCAGTTCTGCCATTTAATAATTGTTCCAAGTTTGGAAAATGATCTAACATCTGTGAGCCTGTTTGCTCATCTGCAAACAACCCCAAATTGTTTCTGTAAGTGCTAAATTAAATAATGTATACAAGTGTCTAACAGTGTCTTAATAAGTGTCATTATAGTTGGATGTATAAAAAAGCTTTTGCTACAAGTATTCAAGGTGAATTGGAAGAATTTATGAGGAATGAATATTTCTTAATCATTTGACACTTGAAACCATCAAGAGATGGGATTAAAAAAAAGGTTGGAAAAAAGTAATGAGATACGGAAGCACACACAAGGCAGGTGCCAGAGAAGAGACAAAGAAGTAGAGCCAGTATGGCAAAGTGAGGAGGCCTCCTCACTACACAGCTGTTCAGATAAAGCCTAAATTTTTAGTCAGTCCCCCAAAGATAGGAAAGTTATAGGAAGCACCTCCTGACTTTATACTCTTTCCTTTGTCAACACTCTTGGTTTTATTATCAGAAAAAAATCAGCTTAACAAACAGTTAAGTGACCCAAAAGACCATGCATGGTGATAAAAGGGACTGGAAGTTTATAGTCTGAAGATGTCAGAAATAATCTCTGGATGCTATTTTAAATCTTTGAAAATTAGAACCAAAGTAGTCTTTGAAATTTTCTAACCCACCATTTTCCAAACTGTGTGTTTTAGTTTGTAATTTTCCCTGAAACAGACCCTGAGACAAAAATACAAAACTAAGCATTTAATGTGGGAAGTGGAAGAAATGGTGGCAAGGGATCAAGAAGTAAAACAAAGAAGGGAGGACAGACAGTTAAGATGCATGGAGTTTAATCATCCTAGGCAATGGCAACCTACTCCAGTACTCTTGTCTGGAAAATCCCATGGGTGGACGAGCCTGGTAGCTGCAATCCATGGGGTTGCAAAGAGTCGGACACAACTGAGCGACTTCACTTTCACTTTTCACTTTCATGTATTGGAGAAGGCAATAGCAACCCACTCCAGTGTTCTTGCCTGGAGACTCCCAGGGACAGAGGAGCCTGGTGGGCTGCCGTCTATGGGGTCGCACAGGGTCAGACACGACTGAAGCGACTTAGCAGCAGCAGAGGAACTTTTGGTTGGATATTGGATATTGGCTGAGGCTGGTTCCAGAGATTTCAGTTCCATGATATTCATGTCTTACAACATAAGTAAGAAAATGGTATTCTGGCAGAAAGCCCCATAGCAAAGAAATGTAGTTAATAGGATTCAGATGGTTAATAGACTTGCATGGAAACACCTGAGAAGACTTGGATAGGCTAACATTATGATCTATAAACATGAGTTACATAGATGTTAGTTTATAAAGAATATTTAATGATCAAAAACTTTTGGGGAAGGATCTGGGTAGTGCTCCAAGACTTTTCCTATTATCTGTGATTGTGTAGCTTCAGCACAGGAACATTCAGTGATATGATAGAACTGGCTTCTATCACTTGGTAAGAGCTGATTGTTAAATATTCTTTGAGTAGTTACTAAACTGTTGATGGCTTGAAACTGGATATTGTGGGAATATTGACACCACAAAAAATTGGCAAATGTCATAAAGCAACCTTCAACCACACCCAGAACTTGTTTGTCAACACATCACCAAAATTATGCCAGTTTTCTCAAACTATTTAGACCATCAGTTCTTAAATTAATGGAACATTGTGTGGGATCATTGTATTGTGTGGAATTCACTGCCCAAATCCAATTTGTTCCTTTTTACAAATGAAGAATATGTTTGATTTGTTCATTAAAATAAAAATTTTCATTGTACATAAAAAAAGATGAATCATTGTGGACACAAAGTATCTGGTCAGCAGATATTTGACATTGTCCTATTGACAATGTCCTTACACTTAAAAATTCAATTTAAATTGGCAGTTCAGTTCAGTTCAGTCGCTCAGTCATGTCCTACTCTTTGCGACCCCATGAATCGCAGTACGCCAGGGCTCCCTGTTCATCACCAACTCCCGGAGTTCACTCAGATTCACGTCCATTGAGTCCGTGATGCCATCTAGCCATCTCATCCTTGGTCGTCCCCTTCTCCTCCTGCCCTCAATCCCTCCCAGCATCAGGGTCTTTTCCAATGAGTCAACTCTTTGCATGAGGTGGCCAAAGTACTGGAGCTTCAGCTTTAGCATCATTCCTTCCAAAGAAATCCCAGAGTTGATCTCCTTCAGGATGGACTGGTTGGATCTCCTTGCAGTCCAAGGGACTCTCAAGAGTCTTCTCCAACATCACAGTTCAAAAGCATCAATTCTTTGGCGCTCAGCCTTCTTCAGAGTCCAACTCTCACATCCATACATGACCACAGGAAAAACCATAGCCTTGACTAGGCGGACCTTAGTCGGCAAAGTAATGTCTTTGCTTTTGAATATACTATCTAGGTTGGTCATAACTTTTCTTCCAAGGAGTAAGCGTCTTTTAATTTCATGGCTGCAGTCACCATCTGCAGTGATTTTGGAGCCCAAAAAAACAAAGTCTGACACTGCTTCTACTGTTTCCCCATCTATTTCCCATGAAGTGATGGGACCAGATGCCATGATCTTTGTTTTCTGAATGTTGAGCTTTAAGCCAACTTTTTCACTCTCCTCTTTCACTTTCAACAAGAGGCTTTTTAGCTCCTCTTCACTTTCTGCCATAAGGGTGGTGTCATCTGCATATCTGAGGTTATTGATATTTCTCCCGGCAATCTTGATTCCAGCTTGTGTTTCTTCCAGTCCAGCATTTCTCATGATGTACTCTGCATATAAGTTAAATAAGCAGGGTGACAATATACAGCCTTGACGTACTCCTTTTCCTATTTGGAACCAGTCTGTTGTTCCATGTCCAGTTCTAACTGTTGCTTCCTGACCTGCATACAGATTTCTCAAGAGGCAGGTCAGGTGGTCTGGTATTCCCATCTCTTTCAGAATTTTCCACAGTTTACTGTGATCCACACAGTCAAAGGCTTTGGCATAGTCAATAAAGCAGAAATAGATGTTTTTCTGGAACTCTCTTG
>SJXQ01005153.1:0-49414 GCA_006408695.1 Aepyceros melampus | reverse complement strand
TGCTTTTGAACTGTGGTGTTGGAGAAGACTCTTGAGAGTCCCTTGGACTGCAAGGAGATCCAACCAGTCCATTCTGAAGGAGATCAACCCTGGGATTTCTTTGGAAGGAATGATGCTAAAGCTGAAACTCCAGTACTTTGGCCACCTCATGTGAAGAGTTGACTCATTGGAAAAGACTCTGATGCTGGGAGGGATTGGGGGCAGGAGGAGAAGGGGACGACAGAGGATGAGATGGTTAAATGGCATCACTGACTCGATGGGCGTGAGTCTGAGTGAACTCCGGGAGTTGGTGATGGACAGGGAGGCCTGGCATGCTGCAATTCATGGTCACAAAGAGTCGGACATGACTGAGTAACTGAACTGAACTGAACTGAACTGATGGGACCAGATGCCATAATCTTTACTTTCTAAATGTTGAGCTTTAAGCCAACTTTTTCACTCTCCTCTTTTACTTTCATCAAGAGACTCTTTAGTTCTTCTTCACTTTCTGCCATAAAGGTGGTGTCATCTGCAGATCTGAGATTATTGATATTTCTCCCTGCAATATTGATTTCAGCTTGTGCTTCTTCCAACCCAGCGTTTCTCATGATGTATTCTACATATAAGTTAAATAAGCAGGGTGACAATATACAGCCTTGACGTACTCCTTTTCCTATTTGGAACCAGTCTGTTGTTCCATGTCCAGTTCTAACTGTTGCTTCCTGACATGCATACAGATTTCTCAGGAGGCAGGTCAGGTTGTGGTATTCCCATCTCTTTCAGAATTTTCCACAGTTTATTGTGATCTACACAGTCAAAGGCTTTGGCATAGTCAATAAAGCAGAAATAGATGTTTTTCTGGAACTCTCTGGCTTTTTCGATGATCCAGCAGATGTTGGCAATTTGACCTCTGGTTCCTCTGCCTTTTCTAAAACCAGCTTGAACATCTGGAAGTTCATGGTTCATGTATTGTTGAAGCCTGGCTTGGAGAATTTTGAGCATTACTTTGCTAGCGAGTGAGATGAGTGCAATTGTGCAGTAGTTTGAGCATTCTTTGGCATTGCCTTTCTTTGGGATTGGAAATTGACCCTTTCTAGTCCTGAGGCCACTGCTGCATTTTCCAAATTTGTTGGCATTTTGAGTGCAGCACTTTCACAGCATCATCTTTTAGGATTTGAAATAGCTCAACTGGAATTCCATCACCTCTACTAGCTGTATTCTTAGGGATGCTTCCCAAGGCCCACTTGACTTCACATTCCAGGATGTCTGGCTCTAGGTGAGTGATTACACCATAATGATTATCTGGGTCATGAAGATTGTTTTTGTACAGTTCTTCTATGTATTCTTGCCACCTCTTCTTAATATCTTCTGCTTCTGTTAGGTCCATACCATGTCTGTCCTTTATTGAGCCCATCTTTCCCTGAAGTGTTCCTTTGGTATCTCTAATTTTATTGAAGAGATCACTGGTCTTTCTCATTCTATTGTTTTCCTCTGTTTCTTTGCACTGACCACTGAGAAAGGCTTTCTTATCTCTCTTTGCCATTCTTTGGAACTCTGCTTTCAAATGGGTATATCTTTCCTTTTCTCCTTTGCTTTTTGCATCTCTTCTTTTCACAGCTATTTGTAAGCCTTCCTCAGACAGCTATTTTGCGTTTTTGCATTTCTTTTTCTTGGGGATGGTCTTGATCACTGTCTCCTGTACAATGTCATGAACCTCTGTCCATAGTTCATCAGGCACTCTGTCCATCAGATCTAACCCCTTAAATCTATTTCTCACTTCCACTGATTTAAATCTAAATCTCACTTCGACTTAAGTCATACCTGAATGGTCTAGTGGTTTTCCGTACTTTCTTCAATTTCAGTCTGAATTTGGCAATAAGGAGTTCATGATCTGAGCCACAGTCAGCTCCTGGTCTTGTTTTTGCTGACTGTATAGAGCTTCTCCATCTTTGGCTGCAAGAATAGAATCAATCTGTTTTGGGTGTTGACAGTCTGGTGATGTCCATGTGTAGAGTCTTCTCTTGTGTTTTTGGAAGAGGATGTTTGCTATGACCAGTGCATTTTCTTGGCAGAATTCTATTAGTCTTTGCCCTGCTTCATTTTGTACTCTAAGGCCAAATTTGCCTGTTACTCCAGGTGTTTCTTGACTTCCTACTTTTGCATTCCAGTCCCCTATAATGGACATCTTTTTGGGGTGTTAATTCTAGAAAGTCTTGTAGGTCTTCATAGAACCGTTCAACTTCAGCTTCTTCAGCATTACTGGTTGGGGCATAGACTTGGATTACCATGATATTGAATGGTTTGCCTTGGGAACAAACAGAGACCATTCTGTCGTTTTTGAGATTGCATCCAAGTATTGCATTTCAGACTCTTTTGTTGACTATGATGGCTACTCCATTTATTCTAAGTGATTCTTGCCCACAGTAGTAGATATAATGGTCATCTGAGTTAAATTCATCCATTCCAGTCCATTTTAGTTCGCTGATTCCTAAAATGTTGATGCTCATTCTTGTCATCTCCTGTTTGATCACTTCCAATTTGCCTTGATTTGTGGACCTAACATTCCAGGTTCCTATGCAATATTGTTCTTCACAGCATCAGACTTTACTTCAATTACAAGTCACATCCAGAACTGGATGTTGCTCTTGTTTTGACTCCATCTCTTCATTCTTTCTGGAGTTATTTCTCCACTCTTCTCCAGTAGCATATTGGGCACCTCCTGACCTGGGGAGTTCATCTTTCAAGTGCCCTATCTTTTTGCTTTCTTGTACTGTTCATGGGGTTCTCAAGGCAGGAATACTGAAGTGGTTTGTGATTCTCTGCTCCAGTAGACCACATTTTGTCAGAACTCTCCACCATGACCCATCCATCTTGGGTGGCCCTACACGGCATGGGTCATAGTTTCATTGAGTTAGACAAGGCTGCGGTCCATATGATTAGGTTGGTTAGTTTTCTGTAATGGTGGTTTTCAGTCTGTCTCCCTCTGATGGAGAAGGATAAGAGGCTTACCATTATATATGGCATCAAATATTTTTGTATGTAAACCTTTATGTCCACCTTTAATTAGGATAGACTGCTAAAAGTGAAATTACTAAGGTCAAAAAGCAAGAATGGTATTAAAGGTTGGATTTAAGAAAGTCAGTCAAATCTGGATTAGGTTCACCAAAGGATTCTTAGTCATTCTACTTAACCTCTCTGCGTCTCCGTTTTTGCATAGATAAAATGAGAATAATGATAAAATTCACAGATGTTACAGAGAAAAACCACAGGCCCACAAGGGCAGCACATCCCAGAAGGATATCAGGCCTAGACTTAATGGCTCTCCTATTTGCAGTTTCAACCTCCCCTAGTAATGTAATCTTAATCAACCAGCCTGGAATTTTTTGCTCAGCACCAATGACATCATCGGTCACATGGGTCCTTTCCACTCCCCTCCCCACCTCGAAAGCGGGAGGAGGCCAGCTGTGTGATAAACTCCCTTTCCCCTCCCACTCCAAAAGTGTCTGGGCCTCAAATAATCTTTTTCTTTCTTTTTGCTAATAGTTCCCTTGCCCCATCCTTCTCTCGTAGAAACCGTCCATTTAGTACCACCCTTTGGAGTGTCTTTTAGATGCGAGGTGAGGTGCTGCCCTGCTTCCGAATCACTAAATAAAACCAATTAGATCTTCAGTTTTACTCGATGGCATTTTGTTTTTTAACACAGGCATGTTGTGAGGTTTAAATAAAGTGATACAAGTAGACAGCATACAGTACTGGTCCATAGTGAGCTCACAGTGGAGGTAAGCTATTTTTCTGGGACATTCAGTCTGGGCTTCCCTCGTAGCTCAGTGGACATTCAGTCTGGGCTTCCCTCGTAGCTCAGTCGGGAACGAATATGTTTGCAAAGCAGGAATCTGCTTACTTGCAGGAGACCAAGTTTCGATTCCTGGGTCCGGAAGATCCCCTGGAGACGGAAATGGCAACCCATGCCAGTATTCTTGCCTGGAAAATCCCATGGACAGGGAGCCTGACGAGCTACTGTCCATGGGGTCGCAAGAGTCGGACACGAACACGACTTGACGACTAAACCACTCATCATCACTCAGCAGACACCCTACTTCGGGGGCCCGTCATGGACCCGTCCTCGAAGCACTGTGAAATCATCAGGGTCCAACAGTGACCCCGTGTGGCCGTATTAGAAACAGCAGCCGCAGAAAGAAGGCCTGCGTTGCCAGAAACGATGCGATTCCTGTATTCATGGTGTCGCGTGACCAGACTGTCCCCTGGCAGAAGCATGTTCCTGGGATTCTTGAACGACCTAAGATAGATAGACTCAGGGAAGGGGTAATGGGCGCTGCCGACCTGAAGAGAAAAGCCTGAGCGATTACTTTAAATGTTGACAGATGATGACCTCATAGGTACACGTGAACTGTGGAGTTAGTCATCATTTCGTCAGAAACTGCAAAGGAACAGTGGATCTCCTTGCACAATATAACCATGAGACAGCACTTTGGCAATTATGTGTGTTCCTTATAAATCTCGACAAATTCTGATACTGAATTTTAGTGAGTGGTTTCAGTTCAGTTCAGTTCAGTTCATTTCAGTCGCTCAGTCGTGTCCAACTCTTTGCGGCCCCATGAATCGCAGCACGTCAGGCCTCCCTGTCCATCACCAACTTCCGGAGTTCACTCAGACTCACGTCCGTCGAGTCCGTGATGCCATCCAGCCATCTCATCCTTTGTCGTCCCCTTCTCCTCCTGCCCCCAATCCCTCCCAGCATCAGAGTCTTTTCCAATGAGTCAACTCTTCACATGAGGTGGCCAAAGTACTGGAGTTTCAGCTTTAGCATCATTCCTTCCAAAGAAATCCCAGAGCTGATCTCCTTCAGAATGGACTGGTTGGATCTTCTTGCAGTCCAAGGGACTCTCAAGAGTCTCCTCCAACACCACAGTTCAAAAGCATCAATTCTTCAGCTCTCAGCCTTCTTCACAGTCCAACTCTTACATCCATACATGACCACTGCAAAAACTATAGCCTGACTAGAGGATCTTAGTCAGCAAAGTAATGTTTCTGCTTTTGAATATGCTATCTAAGTTGGTCATAACTTTTCTTCCAAGGAGTAAGCGTCTTTTAATTTCATGGCTGCAGTCTCTATCTGCAGTGATTTTGGAGCCCCCCAAAATAAAGTCTGACACTATTTCCACCGTTTCCCCATCTATTTCCCATGAAGTAATGGGAAAGAAAGGCAATGCCAAAGAATGCTCAAACTACCGCACAATTGCACTCATCTCACATGCTAGTAAAGTAATGCTCAAAATTCTCCAAGCCAGACTTCAGCAATATGTGAACCGTGAACTCCCTGATGTTCAAGCTGGTTTTAGAAAAGGCAGAGGAACCAGAGATCAAATTGCCAACATCCGCTGGATCATGGAAAAAGCAAGAGAGTTCCAGAAAAACATCTATTTCTGCTTTATTGACTATGCCAAAGCCTTTGACTGTGTGGATCACAATAAACTGTGGAAAATTCTGAAAGAGATGGGAATACCAGACCACCTGACCTGCTTCTTGAGAAATCTGTATGCAGGTCAGGAAGCAACAGTTAGAACTGGACATGGAACAAGAGACTGGTTCCAAATAGGAAAAGGAGTACATCAAGGCTGTATATTGTCACCCTGCTTATTTAACTTATATGCAGAGTACATCATGAGAAACATTGGGCTGGATGAAGCACAAGCTGGAATCAAGATTGCCAGGAGAAATATCAATAACCTCAGATATGCAGATGACACCACCCTTATGGCAGAAAGGGAATAGGAACTAAAAAGCCTCTTGATGAAAGTAAAAGAGGAGAGTGAAAAAGTTGGCTTAAAGCTCAACATTCAGAAAACGAAGATCATGGCATCCAGTCCCATCACTTAATGGGAAATAGACAGGGAAACAGTGAATGGTTTAGTGGGGCTGTAACTACCCCAAAGGCCCTCTGATGCAGCCTGGAGTTTATATAATGAGCACATTGAATATACTTAACAACTGGCTTGTCAGGTGATCGATTTTCATATTTCATTGATTGTGTTTCACAGAACATCATGTCGACCTTAATTGTCTGGTCTCTACAATCTACTCAAAAGGATTAACTAAAAGAGAATATGAATTAAAAAAATTTTTTTAATTGGAGGATCAAAATTACAATATTGTGATGGCTTTTTGCCAAGCACCAACATCAGTCAGCATTAGGTACACACATGTCCCCTCCCTCTTGAAACCCCCTCCCACCTCCCTCCCCTTCTCATCCCTCTAGGTGGTCACAGAGCGCTGGCTTTTGGTTCCCTGCATCACACTGCAAATTCCTGCCGGCTATCTATTTTAGATAGGGTAACATACATGTATATGTTTCAGTGCTATTCTCTATATCATCCCACCCTCTCCTTCCCCCCTGCTGTGTCCAGAATGTCTGTGTCTCCTTTGCTGCATTGCAAGTAGGATTGTCAGTAAGAGAATATGCTCTTAAAAGAAGCTTTTACTTTTTTAAGTAGACAGCATCTAGAACTATAGAACCTCAAGTAACAGTTGAAAAATGGCCATAAACCATCAAAACCATCAAAAGATATAGATGTGAAAGGTCAGTTTGAATTGGAATAAATTTAGAATATGTAATTTTAAAACTTTGTAAGATTTTTTTCAGTGTAGTATTTAGCCCACCAGGCTCCCCCATCCATGGGATTCTCCAGGTAAGAATACTGGAGTGGGTTGCCATTTCCTTCTCCAGGGGATCTTCCCGAACCAGGGATCGAACCCAGGTCTCCTGCATTGCAGGCAGATGTTTTAACCTCTGAGCCACCAGGGAAGCCACCCAAGAATGTATATAATAACTTCAAATACCAAGTTATATGGAAGATCTAAAATGCTTAAAAGTACATACTTCCTTTCTCCCCCCAGATACACGTGGTTAAAAACAAAAAGTAAAGATGCAAAAGTCAGACAATGAAAGTAAGTTGTCTTCTCCACCCCAACCCCCACAGCCCCATTAGATCTTCAATTAATCTCCTCAGAGGCAAGCTATAGATATGAGATATTTTATATTTTTAATGAAGAAGTGTTTTGAATCTTTAAAATAAAATTTAGAGTTATAATGTTTAAAAATGTTTAAAAGTTCAACAGCTTCACAAGGCGAAAAAAAAAAAAAAAATTCGCCTTCCATACTTTCCTTCCAGCCTTTCAGTCTCATCTCCAAAATCAGTCAAGGCTACCAGATTTTCTGTGTATCCTTCCAGAGGTAGTCTGCACACACACCAGTAAATGGGTGTGTTTAGTGTCCTACCCACTGCTTGCTCCACTTGCAATTTTAATAATGTATCTCTCTTTAAATTTTTTTAAAAATTGAAGTATAGCTGATTTACAATGCTGTGTTAGTTTCTGATATATAGCAAAAGACTCAGCTCCACACACAGAGATATCTTCTTTTTCATATTCTTTTCCATTAGGCTTTATTACAGGATATTGAATTAGCAATGTATTTTGAAGATTATTCCAGATCAGTAGATAAAGAGCCTCCTCTTTCATTTAGGTCATTTGTTACCTCTTCCACTAAGAGCAAGTATGGCTCTACTATACATTTCTAGAAGTAGAATTGCTGGATCAAAGGTTATATGGATTTAAATTTCTGAGAAGTATAGATAAATTATCTGAAGAACATTTCTAAAATTCAACTGGTTCAAAGAAATTCACACATAGTTGACATTTAATTTTCATTGCAAAGTCCAGTTTCATAAACAATGGAAAGGTACCTTTAGTCTCATCTCTGTCCAAATTATCTTAATTCCAAATTGGTAGCAGATTAACAAATTCTTTGTCTTCAGACATACAAAATTATGATGAAATTTCTGTAAGGGAGCAGATGGAAGAAAGTGACAATTAAACCAAATGGAAATGAAAAGTAATATGCCAGTTTATGAGTAGATGCCCTGTGTTAGCACAAGTGTTTTAAAATTTTGGTTCATAATTTGATGAATTGTGAACCTATTATGTTCTTAGTGCTAGAGGAACAAGGATGATTGAGTTACAATTCTTATAACAGCAAGCTGCTCACAGTCTTGAGAGAGAGTGTTCATGTACCATGCTTGTCTATTCCTGTGGCCCACCCCTCCCTCACAACACACCATGTCTTTTGGGGAACATCTGCTTCATGCTTGCTTTCCCTTCCAGAATTTGCCACTAGATGCTACTTAACCTATCAACTAGTCTGATCGCCTCAGCAGAAGGTAGACTCCCTGAGAGCAGAAACACAGTTTCCTCTTGATATAAACATTATAGCACCATGTAGTACTGGCTCAGAATTTTAAGGGAATATGTCTTAACTGAATTCTAAGTCTTGGAGTTGTGATGAGAGAGAAGATCCCTTGATGCCACCAAACCATCTCATCCTCTATCTCCCCCTCCTCCTGCCTTCAGTCTTCTCATCATCAGGGTCTTTTCCAATGAGTCGGCTCTTCACATAAGGTGGCTAAAGTACTGGAGCTTCAGCTTCAGCATCAGTCCTCCCAATTAATATTCAGGGTTGATTTCCTTTAGGATTGACTGATCTCCTTGCAGTCCAAGGGACTCTCGAGGATCTTCTCCAGCACCACAGTTCAAAAGCATCAATTCTTTGGCACTCAGCCTTCTTTATGGTTCAACTCTCACATCCACACATGATTACTGGAAAGACCATAACTTTGACTGGGTGGACCTTTGTAGGCAAGGTGATGTCTCTGCTTTGTAATATGCTAAGTTTTTTATAGCTTTTCTTTCAAGCAAGCATCTTTTAATTTTATGGCTGCAGTCATTGTCTGCAGTGATTTTGGAGCCCAAGAAAATAAAGTCTGTCAATGTGGAAACGACAAAAGAATTTGAATTTCTCTCCTGAGGACACTCATAGCAGGTTTCTGGAAGAGGCAGGACTAGAATCCAGCTTCCTGACTCACCAGGCCAGTGTTTTTCTCACACCTCCTGATGTTTCTGCCTGATCTCAGATTACTAGCTAGGGGCTGCCCTCATACAAAGTGCTAGGCAGAGCTTTGAGAAACAGCTATGAGGTTGGCTCTTTGGTCTTAAACAATGAATGAATGGAATTAGTATAAGTTAGTATAAATTTCTGTTTGCTGATAGAGAAGTAAATCTTCCTACCTGGGCTGGTCTGAAGCAAGTCAAAGGGGTTTATGAGCTTTCCTTGCTGCTGAGAGGTGAAAAGCTGGGTGAGGTGGACCATTTTGTAGACTCAGTGTTTTTCCATCAGAGTCTCTCCTGATTCGATGCTGTGATGCCAAGAAGGCAGTGAAAGCTTGCAGTTGCACATTTGATGGAACAGTAAAGCATTTGATAAAGGAGCTTCAGTCTCCAGTGTCACCCCTGGGCCTCACAGATGGGAGGGCAGGAATCTCTGGCAATTGGGGATGAGAATTGTGGATTGCTGATTTTACTCAAAGACGATTTGAGAGGAAAATAAACTACAACCTCTCTCAGTATCCTTGGGGCATTGGTTCCAGGATCCCTGCAGATTCCAAAATCCACAGATGCTCAAGTCTGTTATATAAAATGGCATAGTATTTGCATATAACATACACAAATCCTCCCATATTTAGGGGGTTGGGGTGCTGACTCCCATGCAGCGGGAAATCCACAGATAACTTTGAACTCCTCCAAAACTTGACTACTAAAGCATACTGTTGACCAGAAGCTTTACCAATAGCATAGACAGTCAATTAACACATATTTTGTACGTTTTATATGTTATACTGCATGTTGTTGTTCAGTCACTAAATCGTGTCTGACTTTTTGCAACCTTGTGGATTGTAGCATGCCAGGCTTCCCTGTCCTCCATTATCTCCTGGAAGTCGCTCAAGTTCATGTCCATTGAGTTGGCGATGCCATTTAACCATCTCATCCTCTTCCACCCTTATACAGTATATTCTTACAATAAAACAAGCTAGAGGAAAGAAAATGTTATTAAGGAAATCATAAGGAAAATACAGGTACTGTATTATATTTATCCATACATCATCTGTTTATGAGTCATTTTGTTCATACCTATGTCAATATTGTCTTAGATGGTACAAAACATGGTAGATGTCATACATACTAACACTAGCCATCAAAAATGAAAAGATAATGTGAAAAGGAAATTAGTTTAGGCAATGGCACCCCACTCCAGTACTCTTGCCAGGAAAATCCCATGGACGGAGGAGCGTGGTTGGCTGCAGTCCATGGTGTCGCCAAGAATCAGACACAACTGAGTGACTTCACTTTCACTTTTCACTTTCATGCATTGGAGAAGGAAATGGCAAGCCACTCCAGTGTTCTTGCCTGGAGAATCCCAGGGACAGGGCAGCCTGGTGGGCTGCCATCTATGGGGCCGCACAGAGTCGGACACAACTGAAGCGACTTAGCAGCATAGTTATAACAAATCATGCATTGATAACTTTATGGTTGCCTTGTGTCATGGGTAAGGTTGCTCCACAATCATGTACACAAATGAATGAATCATTATAAAATTTTATGGGATAGAGTGTTAGTCATATTCATAACACTGTATTGGGGGCATTGTTACATTTTTTTAAAAACCACTTATCTATGATGATAGCTGATACACAGCTTCTCCAGTTACAAGAGGGATACTATACAGTAATGAAATTCTTTGAAAGCAAATCTGTAAAACAACAAGGAAAGTAACCCATTATTAATTTTATAGTATCACTCACCTTATGCCTATGTAAGGATACACTGTGAATGAGTGCTCAGTTACTCAGTAGTGTCCTACTCTTTGCAACCCCATGGACTGTACCCTGCCAGACTCTCCTATCCATGAGATTTTACAGGCAAGAATACTAGAGTGGGTTGCCATTCCTTCTTCAGGGAATCTTTCTGGCCCAGAGATCAAACATGCATCTTTAGCTTCTCCTTCATTGACAGGCAAATTCTCATACACTAATATCTGAATATATTTTATACATTCATAGCATAACCTTTTTTGTTATATATATTTCCAGGCCAGGCTATGAATTTCATCTGTAAGTTTTTTGAAATCATCACAAATCTCTAGAAAATGTTCCAATATAGTTATTGAAAAAAATTTACATCTAGGTAGATTCATGCAGTTTAAACCTGTGTTGTTCAGGTCAACTGTGCTTTAAATCATCTGTAGATTTCTTATAATACCTAATACAAAGCAAATGTTATATAGTTGCCTTCGTGGGGGAAATTCAAGTTTGGTTTTTTAGAATTTTCAGGAATTTTATTTTTCAAATGTTTTCCTTCTGAGGTTGGCTGAATCTGCAGATGTGGAACCCATGGACATAGAAGGCTGACTGTAATTTAGCATACAACTTAGCAGCAGCAGCAGCAGTGAGAAAAATAGTTATTTTTCTATTGCAGCAAAAATGTAAATATTGTAGAGAATGCAACATTTTCATGATTTTATAGATAAAAAACATAATTTCTCAGAAATTGTAAGACTGTGATAGCTCATGCCTTTCAAAATCCTGGGGTTGTAAGTTTGCTTTTCTCTGCTAGTAAAGCTTTCTTCTGCACTTCTGCTTGCTGAGCTGTTCTCAGTCGAAATACTCAGCTTTGAACATGAAAATCCTTCTTGATGACTTGAACAGGAAACCACGAACTGAAAGGCCATTGGTAAGGTAGCCAGATAATTTATCCTCTGAATTGGAATACTTGTTAGAGTGAGAGTGTGGAGTTAATAATTACATGAGCAGCACTGAATATATGCCCTCTGGAGGCTTAAATCGCACACTTTCACATTTTATCAAAGACAAGCTTAACATGTAAAAAGCATTGTGTGGCATATGAAATGTAGACAGGATTTAATAATTTCCTTACTCTTTTTCTATTGGCTTTTCATCTGCAAAGGATTCCTTTTTCTTTTTAATGATAAAAATAATACCTGTTTGTTTAAAAAGAATACTAAATTCTGGGACTTCCTTGGTAGTCCAGTGGTTAAGAATCCACTTTGCAATGCAGGGATGCAGGTTCAATCCCTGGTCGGGGAACTAGGATCCCACATGTCTCAAAGCAACTAAGAGTCGGTACCCTGTTAACAGAAGAGTCTCATGAGGCAATGGAGATCCCACATGGCACAACTAAGACCCGAGGCAACCAAACTCATGAATTAATTTTAAAAATGCTAAATGCGAAAAGTCTCTCATTTCTATGTCCCTCGGCCCCTGATTTCCCTCCTCATTAGATAACACCATTTAGGTGGCTTAAAATAATAGAAGTTTATTGTCTCACCATTCTGAAGGATAGAAATCCAAAGTCAAGGTGTTAGCAAGGTTGTGTTCTCTCTGAAGCCTGTAGAATTCTGTGGCCTGCCGGCCATCTTTTGGCTACATCTCTCCAGTCTCCACCTTGTCATCACTCGTCATTCTTCCTGTGTGTCTGGCTTCACCTGGCTGCCTTCTTATAAGGTCATCAGTTATACCCCCTGCCCCTGCTTCACTATGACCTTATCTTAACTGATTACATCTATAATAAACCTATCTCTAAATAAAGTCCATTCTGAGTTCCTAGGTGTTAGGATAACTTTAGACGGGATGGACACAATTCAATCCACAATAGAAGCTAAACTCTGTAAGTCAATAAATTAAGGCTGCCATCTGTAACAAATATTCGTAATACCTCGAAGTTTGGCTCTTTTTACCCATGTTTGGGAGAATCTATGGGAGTAACTTTTTTAAATTGACATATAATTGAGTTATAATGTTGTGTTAATTTCTGCTGGTTTTCAATTTCAGCAAAATGATTCAGTTATATATATATATATATATATATATATATTCTTTTTTCATATTCTTTTCCTCTATAATAACCACAGGAATTGAATATGGTTCCCTGTGCCATACAATGGGAGCTTGTTACTTATCCATTCTATATATAATAGTTCGCATCTGTCAGTCCCAGCTTCCCTTTCCTTCCCTCCCTCATCTCCCTATTCCTTAGCCATGTGGGGGTAAATTATTGATAGACATAGAGAAACCTGAATGAACTGACCTCAGCTAACCGGAATCACCAACTTATTGACCAAAATGTATATGCCCTGGACTTTCCAAAAGAGCAGTCATTAACAAGAAAATACTCAATGACATGAATGAAACTTTGTATTAAATATTGAGTAGATACAAAATAACATTTATAAACATGCTGTATGGTAAGAAGAATTCTGATCCAATGAACAATTGTAGCCCCACCACACAGTTTAAAAAATAAAACACTATCCACTATCCTTCAAGAATTCTACATTTAATTTTTAAATGGCTAAATTAATGTGTGGACATACTTAATCTAAAAACTTTTTATAATTATAATTCTATTGAACAAAAATCGAATGGAATAAATAAACAGATAATAAGGAGTATTGACAAGAATGTAGAGAAACTGGAACACTCATAAACTCGTCGTGAGAATGAATATGATTCAGCAGCTATGGAAAATAGCCTGCAGTTCCTCAAAAAGTTAAACATATGACCCACCAACTGTACTCCTAGGTATGTATCCAAGAGAAGTGAAAACATATGCTACACAAAAGCTTGTACATGAAAATTCATAGCAGCATTATTTATAGTAACAAAAAGGTGGAGACAACCCAAAGGCCCATGAAGTGATGACTGGATAACTACTTGCGGCATAGTCACACAACGGAATATTATTCTGCCACAGAAAGAAATAAGGTGTGGATAGATGCTTCAACATGGCTCAGCCTTGAAATGATCATATCCAGTGAAAGAAGCTAGTGACAAAAAAAAACCCTCATACGATTCCATGTATATGAAATGTCCAGAAAGGCAATTCCATGGATACACAGAGTAGCTAAGTGGTTATTTAGGGCCGAGGGCAGTGTGGTGGTTAGGGGTGGTAGCTGACAGGGGCACAAGGTTTCTTTTGGAGGTAATGAAAGTGTTTCTAAAAATAACGGTGATTGGTGTCCATTTTCATGAATATCCAAAAAAATCACTGAATGATGCACCTAAAGGGGTGTATTTTGTAATGTATGAATTAAGTCGCAATAAAAACGTTACCAAAAAATGACAGGACGGAGCGCGACAGGGAGGGAGGAAGGGAAACCCTGTTAAACCTAGGTTTAACTTCTATTTCTATCCCAGTCTGCCTGTAGAACTTTAGGAATGCTACTTAACTTCTCTAAGCCTTAACTTCCCCATAAATAAATGGGCATAGTAAGAGTTCCTACGTCATAGGGCTGTTGTAAGAATTTAAAAAGTCAACACACGTCAGGGGCTTCAGTTCAGTTCAGTTCAGTCGCTCAGTCGTGTCCGACTCTTTGCGACCCCATGAATCACAGCACGCCAGGCCTCCCTGTCCATCACCAACTACCGGAGTTCACTCAGACTCACATCCATTGAGTCTGTGATGCCATCCAGCCATCTCATCCTCGGTCGTCCCCTTCTCCTCCTGCCCCCGATCCCTCCCAGCATCAGAGTCTTTTCCAATGAGTCAACTCTTCGCATGAGGTGGCCAAAGTACTGGAGCTTCAGTTTTAGCATCATTCCTTCCAAAGAAATCCCAGGGTTGATCTCCTTCAGATGGACTGGTTGGATCTCCTTGCAGTCCAAGGGACCCTCAAGAGTCTTCTCCAACACCACAGTTCAAAAGCATCAATTCTTCTGCGCTCAGCCTTCTTCACAGTCCAACTCTCACATCCATACATGACCACAGGAAAAACCATAGCCCTGACTAGACGGACCTTAGTCGGCAAAGTAATGTCTCTGCTTTTGAATATACTATCTAGGTTGGTCACAACGCTTAGAGTTTGGTAAAGGAAAAGTGTTGAGTTTATTATATTCTTAGATTCCCAAGTCAGCGCCTCTTCCTCATGCCCCCCTCTCTGGTTCTATTTTCAATGTGAAAGAGTAAGCCGCCCGCTCGTTCTCTTGAGTGTCTTCTTTCGGAGAACCGTGGGAGAGCGAAAATATTTAAAACACGTCAGAAAGCTCAGGCATCCTTATTCAAGCCGCATTTTATAATCTCAGGGAAACGTCCTTTGCTTAGTTTGACCCTCTAGGCTTCCCATCCTTGTCGCCTCAGCGCGCATGCGCGGAAGCCCAGCGCCCCTGCGTTGCTGCTTCTGCCGCTTTGACAATGGCGGCTTGCGGCGTGTGGCTGTTGACCCGTTTGTCCCTGCGCGTTCAGAGAAGCGAAGTCCAGCGCCCTCTTCACAGGCTTCTCAGTTGCCCAGGAACGGTGGCCGCAGACCTCAGGAGGGAAGAGCAGTCCTCGGGGAGAGCGGAGACAGGTGTGGTGCCGGGGCTATAGCCGCGATCCGCCTCGGGCCGGGGCAGGAGGAAGAGTCTGGAGTCGCGGGCGGGCGCTTGACCTGTGGAAGCGGCCGAGGAGCCTTTGGCCATCGGAGAGGTGTCCCAACCTCGTCTGACCGCGCTCGGGGAATCTAGAGCCGCCGCCGTGGCTCGTGGTCGTAGCGGGGTTTGTGACATTTCTGCCTTCGGGGACTCCGTGTCCAGCAATGAAGTCGTTCAAGGCTCGTTTGCAGGCCAGGAACACAAATTGCCTGTGTTTGACAGTTTGGCGAAACACTGTTGCCAGTAATGTAGTGATTCCACAGTTCCTTTTTCGGTAGCTTCCTAGCTCACAAGTGTAACATTTTGATGCTCACAAGTTGCTGATGGAGGCCGAGCGAAGCCTTGAATGAGTAACTGGGATCCCTGGTCCTCCAGTGGAGGCTCTGCCTCTGAAGTTACTGCCTTTTGCTTTATTCTTCTGACCATTTTGAACAAAATCAGCCTGCTAACAGATCTGCAGGGGCTGGAACAGGCAGGAGTTTTAAGTTTATGTGTTGGTGTGTTCAGAAGTCCAGCCACTCCTCTTGAAACCTAAGAGATGCGTATACGCTGTTTACAATTCTTAAAGCAATTTGGCAGATGTATTATTGTTTCCATTAGAGATTTAGACAGAGGCCCAAGGTGCTGAGTGGTTTGCAGCTGAGTTAATTTATACCTGGAGTCCCACTGTTAAACAAAATATGTTGATTTTAACATTTCTTGGAGTTGGAATTTTAAGATATGAAATTATTTCTTGGAACAACTCTAAAACATGCTAAACCAGGAAAGTGTTTTTCCCTAAAATAAATGATAGGGTTGCTGTCCTCATCAGACTGAGAGACTCATTGACAGTGAGTGGGAAATATTGCTTCATATGACAGTTCATTGAAATGCTGATTGGATTGTGTGTAGTAGAATCTGCTTCTGTTAGAATCTCTTTAAGTGACTGAAAATTTGAGTAAGACTTCTGCCAAAGAAGCTATTATAATTTAACATAACTATAGCGGCTTAATTTTAGAGTATTTTCATATGCTCTTTGAGATACAGAACTATGTGAACTTAGTTTGGAAGGAATTATTATTAGTCCATTTTATAGATATAGAAACAAGTTAGTCCAGGTGGCGAGTAAGTGGTTCAAGCTTATTCAGCTATTCAGTAGCAAAGGTAAGAATAAACCCTTCTGATTCCAAGGCTTCATTTAATAGAACTTTTTTGTTTTCCTTAGGAAATGTGTTTCATTTTGTATCATTAGGGTAATAAAACTGGCTAAATATTTAGAGATTCTTGTGAGGATAACAAGTAACAAAATCTTCATTTGAATTGCTTTTTTATTTTTAAATAGAAGATGATTATTCTATATAATTTTATAATTAATTTATAAGAAAATTGAGAAATACCCAGTTGAGTTATTCACTCAGTGCGAGAACTCATTGCCAAAGCTTTGCTAGTAACATTTTCTAATAACAAGGAACACCCTGTTTCATAAATCAGTCAGTTCATTTTTGATGAGGCTCGGATGGCTGGAAAATATTTATAATGAGCTAAAACTACTAATTTCCCATTTCCGGGTTGATCTTAGTTTTGACATAGCTTTCATGTGAGAAATGGAAAGAACACTGATTTAAGAACAAGAATTTGTATTGTTTAGGACTCTGGGTGCAGATGACAGAAACTAACTCAAATTAAAGGGAGGATCCACCAACCATGTAACCAAACTCGAGAAGGAGACATGACTGCTTTAAGGTCACCTGGATGGATGTGATGAGAGAGTTATTTCCTCTGCTGTTCTTGTGGTGGCCTCCTTATCTCAGGTTCTTCTTCTATAGCTTGTTAATGGGAGGTGGGGAGAAATGGCCACTAGTTGTAGCTTGCAACTTTGTCCAGTAAGTGGGAGAATAATCTTTTGCCTGAATTTGAAAGATCTAAGAAAGAGTTTTTGATCATCACCCCACCTAACCCCACCACCCTCACCTACCGGACCAAGAGGAGCGGTTTCAAATCATTTGAGAGTCCTGGCCCACCTAGTGGGGCGTGAGCACATGTATGGGAAGATAGCTATTGACAGCCGCCCCCTACAACCTCACAGACAGGGTTGTGTCTTACCAGAACAGGGGACATGTGTCAGGCAACCAGGGAGCAGCTGAGCTCTTCAGGAGGCTACCCAGCTTGTTAGATGTTTGATTTGTTTTTTCTTCATTAATGATACTTACCCTGTCTACCTCAAAAGGTTCTTATGAGATTCAGAAGAGAGTGTTTTTGTGAAAACTCGAAAGTGCTGCACCAGAGGAAGGGCAGCTGTTGGGTTCTCGCTGGGTTTCCAGGTTGTAAATCTCCTCTTTCTTTGTAGTGCTTCCCTACCAGAGTTTTAGACCTTTTATTACTTCTTTCCAGATTCTCTCTGGTTAATCAGCATCCTTCAGATCCCTAATGTCTGGAGCAGAGCATGTACTCTACATGTGGCCTGACCAGTGAATAGTGAAAAAGTGACGGTACCCCTTGAACTTGGATTTTATATCTATATCTGTCTTCTCCGCATTCTCACCCCAGAAGTTAATACATTCTCTTGGCTTATATTGAACTTTCATCAGATCACACTTTTGTTCTTTTATATCTCTACTGCTAACTGATCCCTCCCCTCCTCCCACCCCACCCCCATTATGTGCCTGCGTGTTTATATTGTTTTTGATTCTAAATGAAGGACAGTATTCTCTGTGTTTTTGCTTATCAGATTGTTATCATGACCACTGAAATTTTTAATCTGTCTTAAAACATTAGCACTTACTACTTTTTCCTTCCCACTTTGTGTTCTTTGTACATTTGACAAACCTTTTTACAAGGTAATGAACTTACATTACCTGAACTTTCTGACCCCTCTTTCATGACTTCTACATCGTTCTGTCTACATCATTCGTACCTTCTGTTGTTCAAGGCCAGAGCTGTTAGTCCTGTAGACTCTGCCTTCCCCTCTTCCCTCCTGTCTTTTCAAGCATGTTTCTCCATCATTCATCAAACTTCTCAATCTCCTTCTCAAATTCAGCATCTGTTCCTCCTCAGTAGTCCAACTGCAGGCAAATACTTGCATAAAAGTTCAAAAACGTATACTGATGACACTGCAGTGTTGCTTGTAATAGTGATAAAGGTAAACCATCTAAATATTTATCATAGAGGGTTAATTAAATTACCATAAATATCCAAGAATACTTATGCAATTGTTTTTAAAATGAGGTAAATATATATCTACTGACGTGAAAAGATATGACAGTGTATTAAATATTTAAAAGCATATTACAGAACAGATTGTACAGTTTTACATTTACATTTTCAGTAATTTCAGTTTGTGAAAAGTGTTTGTCTCTGGAGAGGTACCGGATGCATATGTTTATATATGCCTTGAAAACATCTGGAAAAGTATCACACTTAATACTTGGGTATTAGATCTGGAAGAGGATTTATACATTTACTCTATGAAATTTTGCAGTTTGATTTTACTTTTACAATTAGCAGTTGAACATCAGTGTAGACTCAGTAAATATCAGCAACAAGAAGATTGAGGTGGTAATTACAACTGGAAAAGTGGATGAGAAAAACTTGGACCATTAAAAAAAAGAAGGAAATAGGGACCAGGTGGAAGGGCTGTCAGTAGACTGAGGTCATCCTTGTCCCAAGGATGGAAGACAGGTTCTCTTCTGTGTTGTTAAAGTAAATACAGCACTGTGACTGACATTCTCCCAGAGATGTTGAAGTGAGGTATTGCAGAATGGAGGTGATTCTGCCAAGAAGAGTCAGAAGTCTCCACAGACCTGAGCACAGTTTGCAGGATGAATGGGAGTTGGCGAGACAGAAAATGAGAAGGTGGGCATTGCAGCCAGAGAGAAGAGGCTGTGAAAGTTCACAGGGTGTGTGATGGTGTCGTGTGAAGAGCACTGTAGGTGTGCAGTGTGGAGGAGGAGGTGGTGGAAGTTAATGTGGGTGAGAAGGGGCCAAGGTGCTGGGCACTTCATACTCAGGCCATGGGCCTTAGACCGGACTGGGAACACAGCAAGAAGTCAAAGAATAAGGCTTTCTTAAAAAGATTATTTTATAAAGGGGACTTTGGCACCTTTGTTTCATTGCACTTAGGCTTGTATTTCTTATAGACTTTGAAATGTTACAGATTATATAGACTTCTTAAGTATGTATTTATAAAAGTGGTTTTACTTTTCTGGTTTTGCTTTGAAAATTTTATGGAACACTCCCTTTTTAGCCCTATTCATTGAATATAGTCAGTCAAAACAGTGGACAGCTTAATGGTAATCACAAGGGAATGGTAACAGAAAGATTGAGAGGAGCACAACTTCACCTTGATAAAGGAGGAGAAAAAGATGAGGTTAGGATAAAGTTGACTGTACTCAAGTGTACAGTCTTTATATACTTTATCAAGAGATGCTTTAAGTTTTACGTGTGTTGGTAATGTCTTTGTCTCATGATTCATAGGCTCTGAAGACAGGACTCCAAAAAAGAGATTCTCTGAGGTGCAAAATGAGAGACGAGAGCAGGCCCAGCGGACTGTGTTGATTCACTGCCCAAACAAAATCAATGAGAAGAAGTTTCTCAAGTTCTTATCCCAGCACGGACCTATTAACACCCACTTCTTCTATGAAAGTTTTGTAAGTATTTGAGAAACAGTCTGACTTAACAGTCATATATATATATATATTTTTAGTTATTTTTTGCTCTCTTGCCTTTGCAACATGGTAAAGTTATATTTTCTGTTGATATCCTATAGCTTTTTTTAATCTAAATTTCTTTAATGAGATTTTTTTAAATATGCGAAGTCCTTATAGAAGTATTACAGAATTATAAGCAGAATTACAACTGAATCATAATTTGACTACTTTAAATCATTCCATTATCTTAGGCATTGGAGCCATTGGGAGGTCTTTTTTTACCTTTTTAATTTCCTGTGTCAGCATTATTTTCAGCTTCACTTAATTCATACCATTTTATAGTGTTCCTTTTATTGATCTGCTTATAATGGTTTAAAACCATTGCTTGTGTGCATACCATTGTAGATTTTAATAATGAACATCTTTCATGTTGTGATAATTGCTTTGAAATATGAACTAAAACAGTATTAGTTTAAAAATATTAATAGTATTTAGGAATGTGTTCTATTCTTGTTTTTGATCTAGGGTCTTTACGCTGTTGTAGAATTTTGTCAGAAGGAAAGTGTAACTTCGTTGCAGAATATAACCCGGACTCCAAGCCTGGGCCCTGAGGCTGCAATTCCATTCAAGTCACGTTATTTCAATTTAAAATTGAAAAATTCATTAAACCAGACTTCTGAACTGTCAAGTATTCAATGTAGTAACCAGTCTTCTCCTTCAAGCAAGAAGCTTTACAGTTACTTTGTTGTGCAGAAAGTGTAAGTTTTTAGGTATACTTCCCCAACTTGATATATGTGTGTTTGACTTGTTTTGTATATTTTAAGTTTTTATTATCAAATATTATCAAATATTCAAATTACAGAGCATACTGACTGAGTGAAAAGTAAAAGATGCACCATTTGTGATCATAAGAAGTAATCACGTTCTTCCAAAGTTTGGGGCCTTTGAATTATTCTAGTTTTCTCTCTCTTGTCAGACATATAATTGTATATGACATTCTTTCTGTAAACTAAAAGATCTTATTTCTGGTGTTATCTCTTTTTTTTTTCTGCTCTAATAATGTTTGTAGTTGTTGGTCAGTCACTCAGTTGTATCTGACTCTTTGCGACCCCATGGACTGTAGCACCCAGGTTTCCCTGTCCTTTACCATCTCCCAGAGTTTGCTCAAACTCATATCCATCGAGTTGGTGATACCATCATCTCATCCTGTCACCCCCTTCTCCTCTTGCCTTCAGTCTTTCCCAGCATCAGGGTCTTTTCCAATGAGTTGGCTCTTCGCATCAGGTGGCTAAAGTATTGGCGCTTCAGCTTCAGCCTCAGTCCTTCCAATGAATATTCAGGACTGATCTCCTTTAGGATTGACTGGTTGGATCTTCTTACTGTCCAAGGGATTCTCAAGAGTCTTCTCTAACACCACAGTTCGAAAGCATCAGTTCTTTGTCGCTCAGCCTTCTTTATGGTCCAACTCTCATATCTGTACACGACTACTAGAAAAACCGTAGGTGTAACTGTACGGACCTTTGTTGGCCAAATGTCTCTGCTTTTTAATATGCTGTCTAGGTTGGTCATAGCCTTTCTTCCAAAAAGAAAATGTCTTTTAATTTCATGGCTGCAGTCACCATCTGCAGTGATTTTGGAGCCCAAGAAAATAAAGTCTGTCACTGTTTCCATTGTTCCCCCTTTTATTTGCCATGAAGCTATGGGACCAGATGCCATGATGTTTATATATAGTTTTGGTTTTTATTACAGACTTGTCAAGATTTAGCTTTTCAAGAATCTCTTTATGGTTTTATTTATCAAAGTATACTATTTGGGGGTATTTTTCTAATTTTTAAAACTTCTAACCTTTTATATTTCTTCTACTTTGTGGGCCTTTAAGGCTGTGGTTTTTATTTTAAATATGAATATTTAAGCTCCAGCATGCACCTTCATGGTATGATCATTTTAACACCAGTCTCCTAGGGAACATACAGGACTGTTGTTCTAAGGAACTGGGGGATCGTGGGCCTTCATTCCTGAAACTTCGCTGCTTTCTAGTGTTTCTTGCCTTTAACATTGGCTCTCCTCTCCCCTGCCACTTTCTTTAAATGTCCAGCTTTGTGGTTATTTCTACCTCCTCTACTAGAATACTTTACTGTTTTCATTTTCCTGAAACAATACTTTATACTCAGTGCCTAAGAACAGTCATAGTTTTAATTCTAGCCATCTTTTATTTTGTTGGTATCCTTCCTCGTTCCTCATTCCTCGGTACTTTTTAAAGGGCATTTGTAATAAGGCTCAATGTAAAAAGATTGTGTATTTTTAAAGTCGGTCTCCTAAGCCATCAAATATCTGAAATAAAATGACCATTATGCAACATGACCTGAACATTTTCTTTATTTTGTTCTTTTGTTTTGGTCAGCTAGGTAGATGATCAGCTGAACACTCTCTTGAGGGAATTCCAGCTCACAGAGGAGAATACCAGGCTCCGATATCTCACCTGCTCTCTCATTGAAGATGTAGCGGCTGCGTACTTTCCAGACTGTGCAGTCAGACCCTTTGGCTCCTCGGTGAATAGTTTTGGGAAGCTAGGATGTGATTTGGACATGTTTTTGGATCTAGATGAAATTGGAAAGTTTACTGCTCAAAAGGTAACTGCATTTATTTAAATCACAAAGTTAAAATTATTAGAAGAAATAAAGGAAATCTTTGGACTTTATAAAATTATAACTTGATTTCTAAGCTTAAGAGGCAGTGTGGTTACAGAGTAAAGTCTATTTGATACTGCTTCTTTGGAATGTAAAATTTTCTTTGCATTGGTCTAGTATGTGGTCATTTTTTGTGAATATCTTAAACATGTAATAAAATGTTTGTTCCTTTTGGGGGTTGAGAAATTTTTTGGGTAGACCAAGGTTACTTACTGTGTTTTTCAGATTATGTGTATATTAACTAATCATTTTATCTGTGTAACCTAGTTACTGAAATACTTTTTACATCTCATGTTATTTGCTTCCATTCTTTTCTCAAAAGTCTTCTGATTTTTATTGTATTCAAAGAAGGGTATGATTATTATACCTTTTTATCGGGTTGTTCATTTATCATTGTTATGTCCATCATCCCTGTAAATGCCTTTTCTTTGAATTATTTTTTGTTTATTAAGATGGCCACTTGTTATCTGTCTCAGAAACCTTCTCCTGTATCACTATTTTCAGCGTTCACATTTTTGTTCAGTTGCTAAGTCATGTCTGACTCTTTGAGACCCCATGGACTGCAGTATGCCAGGCTTCCCTGTCCTTCACTGTCTCCTTGAGCTTGCTCACACTCATGTCCTTTGAGTCAGTGATGCCATCCAACCGTCCGTCCTCTGTTGCCCCTTCTCCTCCTGCTCTCAATCTTTCCCAGCATCAGGGTCTTTTCCAGTGAGAAGCTATGGTTTTTCCAGTAGTTATGTATGGATGTGAGAGTTGGACTGTAAAGAAAGCTGAGTGCCAAAAAATTGATGCTTTTGAACTGTGGTGTTGGAGAAGACTCTTGAGAGTCCCTTGGACTGCAAGGAGATCCAACCAGTCCATCCAAAAGGAAATCAGTCCTGAATATTCGATGGAAGGAATGATGCTGAAGCTAAAGCTCCAATACTTCAGCTACCTGATGCGAAGAACTGACTCATCTGAAAAGACCCTGATGCTGGGAAAGATTGAATGAGGGAGGAGAAGGGGACGACAGAGGACGAGATGGTTGGATGGCATCACTGACTCAGATGGAAGGAATGATGCTGAAGCTAAAGCTCCAATACTTCAGCTACCTGATGCGAAGAACTGACTCATCTGAAAAGACCCTGATGCTGGGAAAGATTGAATGAGGGAGGAGAAGGGGACGACAGAGGACGAGATGGTTGGATGGCATCACTGACTCGATGAACATGAGTTTGAGTAGGCTCCGATAGCTGGTGATGGACAGGAAAACCTGGCGTGCTGCAGTCCATGGGATCACAAAGAGTCAGACACAACTGAGCGACTGAACTGAACTGAGCTGAAGCTCTTCGCATCAGATGGCCAAAGTATTAGAGCTTCAACTTCAGCATCAGTCCTTCTAATGAATTTTCAGAGTTGATTTCCTTTAGGATTGACTGATTTGATGATTTTGGTGTCCAAGGAACTCTGAAGAGTCTTTTCCAACACCACAGTTCAGAAGCATCAGTTCTTTGGTGCTGTCTTCTTTATGGTCCAACTCTCACATCCGTACATGACTACTGGAAAAACCATAGCTTTGACTAGATGGACCTTTGTCGGCAAAGCGGTGTCTCTGCTTTCAATATGCTGTCTAGGTTTGTCATAGCTTTCCTTCCAAGAAGCAAGCATGTTTTAATTTCATGGCTACAGTCATAGTCTGCAGTGATTTTGGAGCCCGAGAAAAGAAAATCTGCCACTGTTTCCAATTTTCCCCCATCTATCTGCCATCAAGCACTGGTACAGGATGCCATGATCTTAGTTTTTGAAATGTTGAGTTTTAAGTCAGCTTTTTCAGTCTTTCATCCTCATTAAGAGGCTCTTTCTGAGATTGTTGATATTTCTCTCAGCAACATATGTTGTTATATTTTGGGTATAAATAGCAAATCACTGAATCATTTTATGCTTTTGCTCCAATCTTTGAGTCTTTTTATTTATTATTACTGGTAAAATTTGATTTTATTTCTAGTGTTTAACTTTTTATTTCCTATTTTCTATGCTTTTCCTTTGCTTTTCCTTCCTTTCTTCCTCCTGTTGAATTCTTTCTTTATTTGCCCTTTCATCCCTTACTTTCTTTCCATTTACAGTTTAGAAATTTTATATCCCATATATGGTTTATTAACATGCATGTCTGACAGAGTAATCAGTGTGTCTGGTATCATCCCAAACAATATAAGAGGGGCTTTAATTTAATTACTTTGATTTGGAAAAACTTCTGCATTTTTGTACACTCTTAGGTTTCTATGACTTTTCTTTCTTATGTATTTCAAACTGATAATCTTCTCTGTGTGACTGTCTAGTTGAAACTTCAAACTGAACATTTTGAAAACAAAAGTTTATCTTCATCTCCTGGTTAATATTCTTAAGTTTTTATGAAAGTTCTTATTTATGTGTCACATGTTAATTAGTGGCATTTTAGCTTTCCTGATATTTGCTATCACCTAAGCAAAGAAATCTAAGCTAATCTTTTAGGCCTGCCTCTACATTTATATCCTCAAAGCTGCAGTCACAGGGTCCCTTATAAATTCTCAGTTAAATGATTATAACAACATTTTGCTTTCCACGTATTCCTCGCCTCATGCCTTGGTATTCTAGCCCTCAGGTTCTGCTAAAGTTACCTTAAAACACAGATTGGATCATCCACAAACTTAGAACTGTTCTTTTTAACATAGAATTGAAATGATCTGTTCCGTAATTCATTTTAGTGACAATTTCTCATTCTCTATCACTATTTGGAACCAGTCTGTTGTTCCATGTCTCTATCTTCACACACCAGTTTTTCAGTCACATCACTTAATTATCTAACAGCAGCAAGGCACTTTTATGATGTGGATAACAACTAAACAATTGTTATGTCTCTTCAATGAGGAGTGCTGTTTCCTTCCATTCCTGACTGCCATTCCTAAGCAGCTTGCAAGGCCTAGTTCTGATTCCATCTTCTTAAAACCATACTTGATTTTTTTTTCTCTGCTCCAGTCAAAATTAATCACTCCTTTTTTGCAGTGTCTTGCTCATCTTTCTGTCTCCAGATTCCTCCTGGGTTACATTTAGTTAGTGGTTGATCTGTGTCTCTCACTGAATCATAAGCATGGGCAGAACAGGGATCACGTCTGTTCATTTTCTCATCCCACACAGTGCCTATCTGCCTGGTGTATAATTACAGAGTCAAAACTGGCCAAGGAATATAAAACACATCACAGTGAAACAGATCAGTCTTACTAGGACGAACATGCTTTTAATACTTGAAGTTGTATTAAATTCCTGGTGGGGAACGCTTAAGTTACATTAGGTTATTTTTATATTAAATAATTAACATGGCTAACAATATGTTGTGATGGTGAAAGCTTGGGCTCAGGAGCCACACTGCAGATTAATCATTCTTCTACTTACAGCTGTGTGACAATGGGTAAGTTATTTACCTTCTCTATGCCTTGATTTTCCTAGCTGTAAAACTGGATTGGTGCTGTAGAACCAATTCATAGAATGTTTGAAAAGATTGGTAGACAGTAAGAAACAGTTTTTTTTCTGTTGGAAGCAGAGAAAGGAGTTGCAAACTTAGTTGGATGTTAGATTTCTGAACTGGAGAGTTATTTAGAAAAAAGTATTTTAAAAGACAGTACTCCAGTCTCACTAAACAATTTGACATAATTTTGTATGTAGGTTTAACTTAAGCAGGTTGTTATATATTTATATTCTGAAATATGTGCTTATTTAAGATTATAATAGCTTTGCTAATAGAAACTTCTTAGAAATATAATGAAGAAAAGGAGCATTTTTTAATTTTAATTTTTAAATAAATAAAAATAAATTAACAACAACAACAGCAACAAGCAGGACTACTTTTAAATTCGTCATCCATAAAGCAGCTTCTTTGATTGCTGTATGCCGTCATGAACCTCTCCTTCCTCTTGGTGCTCTGTGTGTCTTGGTACCCCACCTTGGTTTGTCATTCTTGGGACTTGTTTTATTCTTCAGCCTGAATTGAGGACAGTTAGGAAAAGATTATAACTAAATCTATATATGTGTCTTAGCTTCAATCTACTATATCCTTTTAAAAAATGGCTGCAGAATATTCTATTGAATGAATGTACCATAATTTATTTCATAACCAGTCCTTTTTTGTTAGTTAGGGAGCAGTATCTTTTTTCCTGCTTTATTACCAACTATAGTAGGTAATATTCTTCGGTTGTGCATAACAGAAACCAACCCAGAGCAGCTTAAACAAACAGAAGTAGAGGAAGCATCCTAGAACTCAGGAGTCAGGAGTCAGGAGTGTGGGTGAGTCCTAAGAAAAGACTAGAACTCAAGTATAAATGATCAACAATCCACAAAGGGTCTGTTTCTATGCAGGTTTTGCTTTGTTTAATATCTTCCTCCCCTTCACTCTCCTTTCCACACCCCACTTCAATTTTCTTTACATTTTCATCCAGGTGGTGTAGCATGTGCCTGCCCCAAAGTTTCTGAGTTGTGTTTATAGCCATCTGGTAGCCTCTGACCCTCAGTTGCAGTTCCTGGTGGAAACACTGGGCAGTGAGGGGGAGCCTCCATGGTACTTAAGTCAGCAACCCTGTCTGGTCCACACGCATTGTCAGGGCCTTGATCCTTTCAGGAGGAATGAGTTCTTGAAGAGGGACGGGTTGAGGGTAGAGGGCTTTAAGCTAGATAGAGCTTTTAGAAGGTATCTACCACACAAATAGGCTGCAGTGAGTGAACAGCTTGTAAATCTGCTCATTTGCATTAGCATTCCTTTGGGGGTGATTTCCTAGGATTTTAGTAACCAAAATCTTACATATTCAAAGTTTTGCTCTTTCAATATAGAAGTTGTCACAAAAGGATGTCTCAGTTTACACTCCTCTTGTCCGGATGGATGTGTTTCTCCTTACCCTCCAAAGCTGGTCCTGTCACCTTTTTTTTTTTTGCCAGACTGATAATCAAAAAAACCTCATTGCTATTTTAATTTCCTCTTAGTTTCTGGAAAACAAGAACATCTTTTACTGTTTCTTGTTCAGTTTTATTTCTTCTGTTAATTTCTTATTCAAATGTTTTTGACCATTTGTAGAATTGGGCTCTGTGCAAATCCTTCATAAATCAGGGACATTATCCGTTTATATGACATGTATTATTGTCTTCATTTGTCTTCTATCTGGTAATAAATATGCTTGGCCTTAAGATGGTTTTCATTTTTATTCATTCATATTCTTTTGTGTGTTCTGGAATTTTGTTAGAGAATCCTTAGAGAATGCTTACAGAATCCTTTACTCTATGATTGTATAAACATTCTCCCATTGTATTCTGGTATTTTATTGATTAAAACCTTTTTTATTGAAGTATTTACTCCATGGTGAATTTACTTTGGTTTTGGGCTAGTCTAGTTTCTTTTTTTGATGGCCACTTGACTCATTCTTTCAGTAGCATTTCTGCAGTAATTTGCGGAGTTCATTTTATTAACTATTAAATGCCTATAGTTACATATAGTTATATTGTCTGTTTCCTTCTGTTGATCTGCAGTTCTCATGCATGTATTTCCTGTTATAACTACTCTGGGTTTGCAGATCTTATGAAAATGGAAAGGCTGACTTGGAAAGGGCATGTATATGTTCACAGAGTCTGTGGTTCTATGTGTAGTATTATATAAGTCAATTATAAAAAGCCAATGATCTTTCAAGTTAGTATTTTATACTCTAGAGAATCAAAAGAAAACTGAAGATTTTTTTTTAATTTTTTATTGAAGTATAAGTTGATTTACAGTGTCATGTTCATTTCTGGTGTACAGCAAAGTGATTCCATTATACATATATTGTGTCTATTCTTTTACATATTCTTTTCCATTATGGTTTATCACAGGATATTTAATATAGTTATCTGGGCTATACAGTAAGACCTTGTTGTTCATTTTATATATAGCAGTTTGTATCTGCTAATTCTAAACTCCTAATTTATCCCTTTCCTATCCCCATACCCTTTGGTAACCATAAGTTTGTTTTCTATGTCTGTGAGTCTGTTTTTGTTTTATAAGTAAGTTTATTTGTATCATATTTTAAATTCCACATATAAGTGGTGTCATATATTTGTCTTTCTCCTTCTGACTTTATGATAATCTTTGGTCCATTTATGTTGTGTAAATAGCATTATCTCGTTCTTTTTTCTGGCTGAGTAGTATTCCCGTGTGTGTGTGAGTGTATATCACACCATCTCTATCTGTCCATCTATCAGTGGACATTTAGGGTGCTGCTATGTCTCGTCTGTTGTAAATAGTGCTGCCATGAGCATTGGGGTGCATGCATCTTTTCAGACTTTTCTCAAGATAAATGCTCAAGAGATGGAGTTTTGGATCATAGAATAGCTCTATTTTTGTTTTTTTAAAGGAACCTCTATACTGTTTTCCATAGTGGCTTCACCAATTTGCATTTCTATGAAGAGTGTAGGAGGGTTCCCTTTTCTCTTCACCCTCTCCAGCATTTATTATTTGTAGACTTTTTAATGATGGCTGTTCTGACTAGTGTGAGGTGATATTTAATTGTTTTTTAATTTATTTTTAATTGAAGGATAATTGCTTTACAATATTGTGTTGGTTTCTGCCATACATCAACATGAATCAGCCATACATGCACATATGTCCCTTCCCTTTTGAACCTCCCTTGCACCTAATTTTAGCTTTGATTTACGTTTCTCTAGTAATTAGCGATATTGAACATCTTTTCATGTGACTATTGGCCATCTGTGTGTCTTCTTTGGAGAAATTCTATTTAGGTCTTATACACATTTTTTGATTGGGTCCATTTTTTTTCCTTTGGTTTTTGTTTCTATCATTGAGTTGTATCAGCCATTTGTATATATTGGCCCTTGTCCAGTCGAACTGTTTGCAAATATTTTCTCCTAGTCTGTCAATTGTCTTTTTATTTTGACAATTGAGGATTTGGGGTCTGCTTTTGGCTGTGATTGCATGGAGAATTTTTTGTGTCTGTATGGTTATTAATTTTTTGTTTTGTGTATGTATGTTTCGACCAGAAATGACTTAGAGCATCCTTTTAGAAAAGTTTCAGAAGTTCCTTTTTATAAAAAGCTATTTGCTAATGTTTTTTATTATTCAGACCTCAGGAAATTTTCTGATGGAATTTCAAGTGAAAAACGTTCCTTCAGAAAGAGTTGCAACTCAGAAGATCCTGTCTGTGATAGGAGAGTGCCTAGACCAGTTTGGCCCAGGCTGCGTGGGAGTCCAGAGGATCCTGAACGCCCGCTGCCCGCTTGTCAGGTTCTCACACCAGGCCTCCGGATTTCAGTGTGATCTGACTGCTAACAATAGGTATGGTCTCTTACTTACCATCTTAAATGAATGTTACAAAGGATTAGCATAGTTTTGCTTGTGCAGAAACAGTGATTTTTGACTCTCGGATATGCTTTACTAGTAATTTTTTTAAAAAGTGAAAACTTGAAAAGTAAGAAGTACTTTCTCTTATACTATATAATATCTATTGGGTTTTTGTTTTTTGTTTTTTTGGTGTTCTTAATAAAATGTTAAGATACCATGTTAAAATGTTAACATACCTAACAATCATCTTCTGAGAACTGTGTTTCATTGTTCCTACTTATGTAGCCTGATACCAACTCAAAAATTCCTGAGTATCTAGCTTTCTAGTTTACTTAGAAAGTAAAGTAGCATCTTGAGTTTGTCCTCGGAATTGCCTCCAGATATAGTACTCTTGCCTGGAAAATCCCATGGACGGGGGAGCCTGGTGGGCTGCAGTCCATGATGTCGCTAAGACTTGGACACGACTGAGTGACTTTACTTTCACTTTTCACTTTCATGCATTGGAGAAGGAAATGGCAACCCACTCCAGTGTTCTTGCCTAGAGAATCCAGGGATGGGGGGCCCGGTGGGCTGCTGTCTATGGGGTCGCACAGGGTTGGACACGACTGAGGTGATTTAGCAGCAGCAGCAGCAGCATAGTCAACTTTGCGTTGAACAAATGGTGGAATGAGCAGCCTAATAAGACTGCAGTTTTCTTCAGCATGTTTTTATTTTATTATCAACCTGTTTGCTTAAAAAAAAGTGGGGGTAATGAGAATGACAAGTTCTTTTATGCTCTGATAACTTTTCTTTGGTTCTCAGTAGGGAAAACTCTTAAGTTGAACCTGGTGGGCTGCAGTCCATGATGTCGCTAAGACTTGGACACGACTGAGTGACTTTACTTTCACTTTTCACTTTCATGCATTGGAGAAGGAAATGGCAACCCACTCCAGTGTTCTTGCCTAGAGAATCCAGGGATGGGGGGCCCGGTGGGCTGCTGTCTATGGGGTCGCACAGGGTTGGACACGACTGAGGTGATTTAGCAGCAGCAGCAGCAGCATAGTCAACTTTGCGTTGAACAAATGGGGAATGAGCAGCCTAATAAGACTGCAGTTTTCTTCAGCATGTTTTTATTTTATTATCAACCTGTTTGCTTAAAAAAAAGTGGGGGTAATGAGAATGACAAGTTCTTTTATGCTCTGATAACTTTTCTTTGGTTCTCAGTAGGGAAAACTCTTAAGTTGAGGCGTTTGTTTTCTTACACTCTAGTATGCTCACTGCATGCATTTCATCTCCCTGTAGTTAAATAATCATAACTAAAAACAGATTCAGAAAATGCAATCTAGAACAGTTTTGAATAAACTCAAGTGTTCACTAACAAGTCAGTGCTAAATACTTCTGAAGTTCTCTCAAGTGGCTCATGGAGTAAAAATAAATAAAAATACATACTATACTTTCTATCATTACTATATTTTCTTTATAGTATATAAGTCAAATAAAATTTAATAAGCATCAGACTTTTTATACTTGCATGTTTCTTTATATCAGATACCTTGTACTGTGTGCTACTTATTTTTCAGCTTAATTTAGCTTCATTTACATAGCTAAAACATTTAATCGCCATGAATTTCTAATTTGCCATTTCCTCTCCTTTCCTTAAACTCAGGAAGTGCCACCCATGATGGTACTTAGTAGGCAGTTTGGAGTTAATACTGTGAAATAACATGTGCCCTCTCTTGGGTCTTTGAGAAATCAGCAAGACATGCCTTGATCATTAGGAACTTAATTTTAAAATATTTCTTATAACTCTTTGCATTATAACATATGACTAGAAGACTTAGAAAATAGGCTCTGAAGACTGATTTCTTAATACATATTTAATCTTCCTGAGTTGTGGTTTTTATAAATAGTACACTTAAGTAATTTTGGCTGAATTTTAAAAGACTTATACTTTCTTGATAAAGTAAGTATAATATTTCCCTTATCTGTTGAAGGGCTAGATACTCTCCTTTTCCTGTTCTGAAGTGTCCTGATTTGGATGATAAAGTATAAGGTTAGGTCACCTATAATCAATCTATAACAAGATCAAATTGTTTTTGAAATTTAGTATCAGGAAATCTTTGTCATATTTTTCTTCCTGTGGCAAGTGCAACTCCTCATATGACTTCACTTCCCTTCCAGCTTCATCTGATAGGAAGATTTGAAATAATCACATAGCACAGTTTTAATTAATCTGCAGAACCATTGGATTGGAATGCCTATAGCCCAGATAGATTCTAATTCTGACTTTGTTCATTCTGTCTATATCTTCTCTGCATGTATCTTCAGTGCCCAAGCTGTGGGTGCAACAAATAAACACATGAATTAATGATGACTCAAAAAAAAAAAGACTAGTCTATATGTACAACTAAAGTATGAAGCTCCTATACTTACAGACCTGCCTGTGGCTTTATTGACAGTTAATAAAGAGCACTTAGGTATTATTTTACTTATTATATCATGTTTAGGAACTTTGATTTAAAATTTTTGAGTTTGATAACTGCATTGTGGTTGTCAGCATTTAGAAGAATGTTTTAATGGTAATGAAAGGTTACCATTCATATTAAATGTTATATTGCAAATACGTAATGCATTTGATGGTCTGCTCTTGTTGTTCTGAATGTGTTTAGATAGAGTAAGATAGTTAGATATGTACCCAGCTTTGTGTTTTGTTCTACTCTGGGATCATAATTTGGGGGGTTGAAAATTTCTGTTATTTTTCTCTTTTGAAGGATTGCATTGAAAAGTTCTGAACTCCTTTACATATATGGTGCCCTGGACTCGCGGGTTAGAGCCTTGGTGTTCAGTGTCCGATGCTGGGCTCGAGCACATTCGTTAACGAGTAGTATTCCTGGTGCTTGGATTACAAATTTCTCCCTCACCATGATGGTCATCTTTTTTCTCCAGAGGAGGTCACCTCCTATTCTTCCAACACTAGACTACCTAAAAACCCTTGCAGGTGAGACTCAAAGCATCTGTTTTCTCTATGTTTGAATGGATAGCATTACCATGTGTTATCAAAGCCATGTGTGTTTGTTTGTTTATTGTTTAGTTGCTCAGTCAGGTAACTCTTTGCAAACCCATGGACTGCGCATGCCAGGCCTCCCTGTCCTTCACTGTGTACTGGAGTTTGCTCAAACTCATGTCCGTTGAGTTGATGATGCCATCCAACCATCTCATCCTATCGCCCCCTTCTCCTCCTGCCTTCAGTCTTTCCCAGCATCAGGGTCTTTTCCAATGAGTCAGCTCTTTGCATCAAGTGGCCAAAGTATTGGAGCTTCAGCATCAGTCCTTCCAATGAATATTCAGGGTTGACTTCCTTTAGGATTAATCTCCTTGCTGTCCAAGGGACTCTTAAGAGTCTTCTCTAGCACCACAGTTTGAAAGCATCAGTTCTTGGGCACTCTGTTTAAGGGTCATGTATTTTCAAAGTGTTATGACTCTATTAATAAAATCTAAAAGCTGTTAGTTTTCTTAATGTCCACCAGGGGTCATGAGAGCTGATGATTTGTGAAGTGGAGGTCTTTAAAATTTTTCAAGAGCTCTGTCTTACTGAGTCAGTTGGCAACATTGTTTACCATTTCCTGAGCCAGTTGGAGCCTCTCCTGGCTTGACCAAGTTTGGAATGACCTTGGAGAAAAATAGATCCCAGATGCAGCTTCTGATTGGAGCCCAACTTACAAATGGCTTTCCAAGTTTGAAGCTATTTCCAGATTTCTCTTAGAAATGCCAAAAACCATTTCATGGTGTTTCAAGGTCCTAAAAAATATTTTTTTTTGGTTGAAAGTTTACAGGTAATCTTAGGTAAATGGTTTTAGAATTAGTATACTATTTAATTTGTGTTTTAAATAAATTGAAATTTTGATAGGCTGCTGGGGGAAATACTAAAGTATTACAGTCTTAAATTATGAAAGGAAAATAATTCAGAGATTTACTCAGAAAATGTATATGCACTCTTATCTTCTGCCCCTCCCATATATTGCTGCCAGATAATTCTTATAAATTTCACTCCTAAAGTGACCCTCTTTAAAGGGATTTTAAAAGAATTTTATTCCCTAGAGAATAAACCTCAGGCAGTTGGCTTAGCTTTGTATTATATAGGATTTTCACCTGAGCCATTTTTCCAGCCTCTTCTCCCACTCTTTCTCTTCATGTGTTCCCACATTTCAGCCAATAACATGTTCATAACATTTCCTCTTAGCTCCTTTTTTTGTGATATTTGTTTTTCATCCTGGAACATGCCTTTTCTTCTCTATAAATTCTTTTAAGTTCACTTCCATGCCATTTTTTTTGAGAAGGCAGTGGCAACCCACTCCAGTACTCTTGCCTGGAAAATCCCATGGACGGAGGAGCCTGGTAGGCTGTAGACCTTGGGGTCGCTAAGAGTCAGGCACGACTGAGCGACTTCACTTTCACTTTTTACTTTCATGCATTGGAGAAGAAAATGGCAACCCACTCCAGTGTTCTTGCCTGGAGAATCCCAGGGACAGGGGAGCCTAGCGCGCTGCCGTCTGTGGGATCGGACAGAGTCGGACACGACTGAAGCAACTTAGCATCCACTTTTCTTTTTCAAATTAGAAGTAATCTCTTGTAAGTGTTGGTACCGCTTGAAAGTAAGCTTTAAAATTTAAATCTCCGTGTGGTAGGTTATGGAAAGTAGGAAGTTTAGAGGGAGGTAGAGCGGTGGGCCTGTATCTCACCTTTGAGGTCCATGCCTGTTGTTCATCTCCTCATTCGGTGTCATTCATTCACTCTGGATCTGTTGGCTACAAACTATGTGTCAGCTGTGGTTTTTGGTGCAGTGGTTTATACAGACGATGTTCTCAGGCAATGCTTAAATCTAGTAAAGAGATGAGCTGCGCACAAACAGAAAACCTGGGTAGGTCTCACCTGTTAGCTGCATGGAAAAAGCACTTCCTCTTCAGTCCTGCTGTGTTCACTGATGCTTAAGACTACTTTCCTAGAAACTGTTTGGGGAAGTATCATGGATTTTGGAGTTTAGAAGTGAAGAAAGAATAGAAACTGAAAAAAGGAGGCTGCTTTGAAGCAGATTTGTGTTAGCGGCACACCATCAAGCCTCCCAGCACACCATCAAGCCTCCCACCCCTGCCGCTGTTAGGCCCTTCGCGTCTCTGCTGGGGACATTTGCACCGCTTCTCCCTTCCCACTGCTCTGTTCTTAACTAACAGTGATTTTCAGAAATTCACATCTAATTGTAGTATTCACTCTCTTGAAATCCTTTCAGTAATTTTCCTATTATCTTTTTAAATTTCCACTAATTGTTTTAGAAAAAATATAATTTGTGAACAAATTTAAAATGACATTTTGAGTTTTTATTCCAAATCTATTTTAAGCCAAATACAAATTTAATCACATTCTATGGCATCAAAACATTCCTTTGATGGGAATTCTTTTATTTTCTACTTAAAAATACCAAATTGGTTGTTTAACATTCTTCGTGCTCATTCTTAAACATAGTCAGAGAAATCAGGCCGTTTCAGTTGCTTTTTTCCACATAGCAAATTATAGGTGTGAATTGCTAATAAAGGTAAAAGTGAACTTGATATAATTGTTGCTACTTGTTGATCATTGATTTTTTAACTTCTAGTGAAATCTTGAACTTGCTATGAAATACTTTTTCATAGGTAAATGTGTGTATGAAGGATGTGGTAAAGATAATTTTGAGAAGAATGTATCTAAATTTTTTTTCCCTACTCATTGATGTATTCCTTAGAATCCATGCTTTTTATACTTTCTGATTTTAACCAGGGGTCCCAGACCAATATATCTTCAACAGAATATGGCTAAGAATAAAAACAATGTTAAACTGTGAAATCGTCGCCATCATGGGAACGCCGTGGTTCATCAGCTGAGGGGCTTGAGTCTTGTTACAGTCATTTTCTTCTGAACTGTGCCTTTCGTTTGATATTCAGATAGAGCCTATCAATTTGTATTGTTTCAAAAAGAAGAAAGTAAGAGAGTAAGCTTGCTTGCTTGCCTGCTAGTTTATTAGTAGAAGGCAGTGTCAGTTTGTGGAGCACTTGTCAGCACTTCTAGCACTTGTCAACCACTGTTTGAAATCTGGAAGTTGAAGTCCAGACCTTCTAGCTTTGCGTTTAGGGTCCCTCATGATCTTTGTCTTCCTCCTCTCCTTATACTTCTCTTCTCTGTGCAGCTCAGGAGCTGCAGTTCTCCACGCTCCCCACTGATCCTAGAGCCTCTGCACTTCTGCACATCTTGTGCCTTCGCCTGCAATGGCTTCTTCTCCTGCCTTCTCTTTTTACCTGCAGAAGCTCATCCCGATCAAGCCAGGGAAGAGAAAAGACAAACCCAGTCCAGAATCTGACTTCTTAAGTCTTTCCTGGCTTCCTCTCTCCTCCCTTCCTTCTTGGAGGTGGTGCCCTGTTGCCTTCCAAGCACCTGGAACACACCTGTATTGTGACAACAATTAGATTGTTGGTCTTTGATCTGGCTGCCTTGACCAAGCGTTTCTAGGTCAGGCTGTCTGCTTTGTCTCTGCATTTTCCACTCCTGGCTTAGAGGAGTTCAGTAAATAGATTCAGATGATTGGATGAACATTTTAAAGTTGAAGGCTGTTTGTACTGAGCACAATGGCAGCTTTCATATTTTGGTTATTCTTGAAGTTTTGTTTCTTCATGTTCTCTTACAGTCTCTACTACTTTCCGCATATGTCTCTTTTATCTTCTTGCGTTTTCTGTCTTGTTTTGGCTATGGTCCCTTTGTAATATTTACTTCTGTGCTTAATGCTTATAATCCAGCATCTTCCTCTTATAATCAGTCATTTGATTAGAGTTCTTTTGTTTAGGATGCCTTTTTTTCTTTCCTATGATGAATTAAATGTTTCAAGAAGAAATGACTGGGTGGCACTTTCAGCAAGTTTGATGCAGAGACCTCAACATAGAAGAGAGGTTGCTCTTTAGTTGCTCATTCTCCATGACCCAGTGACAATTCATTGAGTTCCAGACACTTGGGTGAATTTTTTTTGCATCATCTAAGTTTCCTATGTTAGAACATGCTGTTTCAGTCTGTTTTTCTGGAAGAGAAGGCCTGGCTTCTAACATGCTGAAACTTTGGCATTTATTACACCATTTGTTGTGTTTAGAACAGTTTTCCCACCCTCAAACGTGTCTTGCATCTCCCAGTGTAGAGATTCTTTCTGTACTGTCTCCAGGGTAAACCCAACATTTTCTGTCAGGAAGAGACCTCAGGGTCTCACTGCTCTAAGCATCAGGCATCCAGGCTGGGCCCTTCTGGTCAGATCTGGCACTTCAGCTGCCAAGCTGTTGGGGGCTCTGCCTGAATGTCTGGTTTCTTGGCTTTCTTTACTGCTGGTTTAGGACCCAGTGTTCTCAGATCTCTTTCAGTCATTGCTACTTGTCCATCAGTTCTTCAACGTAAAATTTTTGGTTGCTCTTATCTTTCGTATTCTCCATCTTTAAGATTTTATGTCATTTTACTCTCATTTCAGTAATGCTTTGGGGTAAAGGTAGATGCTGAGTTTATATCACCATCTTTACCCCAGAGTGTGTGCTCTGAAGCAGCATGTAGGTGCCATCCAGAGCGGCTGAGGGTCACTGCCATGTGTGGCCTGGTAGGAGGGGTAATAGGACTTGACCTTGTCTGTAGATGGCCAATGTTTCATACAATACTTTTAAGAAGTAAGTAATTTCCGTAGAAATGAACAGAGAGAAATAGGGTGTCATAGGAGCTTCCCACGTGGCTCAGCAATGAGGAATCCACGTGCCAGTGTAGGAGACATCCCTGATTTGGGGAGGTCCCCTAGAGTAGGAAATGGAAACCCTTTCCAGTATTCTTGCCTGGGAAATCCCACGGACAGAGGAGCGTGGTGGGCTACAGTCCATGGGATCGCAAAGAGTTGGACATGACTGAGCGACTGAGCACACACACGTACAACAGCGTGTCATGTATGTGAGGAGGTTGAGAGTGATTTCTCTATGGCAGCATGGTTCAGAGAGCCGCCATCATCATGTTGTCCATTGGGCAGCCACTTGTTACCTGTGGCTATCAGGCATTTGAAATATGGTTAGTGTGACTAAGGAACTGAGTTTTTAATTTTAATGGTTGTCATTTGTGTATTAGTTTAATAGCAGAAAAACAGGAGCGAGAGTAAAATGGGAGAAGACTTAACAGCTGAATTGTTTCCTGGGTTTGAATGCCTTGGGGTTTGAGAAAACAAAACTGGCCCTGTCTTAAATCAGGGGATCGTTTTTTTCTTTCAAGTTTTACTACTTTCTGTTAAAAACTTTTTCTGGTGAAGACCAACAGTTATAGACACAGTCTGTTTTTTATCACTGTACGTTCCTAGAAATATTCAATACTTTAATATGGATATACTTTAATGTATATTTACTTTTCTATTGTAAATATATTCCTGGAAAAAAGAAAAATAAGACACAGCAGCTAAAAGAGCATCAGTATATATGACTGGCCTGCTGATAATTTGAAATAATAAGATGTGTGCCCAGGTCCCAAGAAAAATAAATCTAAATGGACTTGTTATAAATTCTTCAGTTGTGTAACAGTGCACATAAAATTTGCTGTTAAAAAATGAGTAACAGTTTTAGAATTTAGAATCATTGTTAGAATCTGGAATGATTTTTGAGTATTTAAGTCAATAACCAGGGTTTTAACCAAAAAATAACCAAAACCACACCAAAAAAAGGGAGGCGGTAGTTTGAAGAAACCTTGTTTTATGAATTTCTCTCTGGCTATTATAGATAATCATTCAAAGTCAAATATCAGCTAACATTCAGATTCCTGATTATGTGCCTGCTGTATGCTAGACACTGTTGTTGTGGACTGGCCAGTGGGAAAAGGAAAGGTCATCACTGCGTTGGACTGGACAGTGGTCTCTCTAGTCCCAGACTGGGGTCAGAGAATAGATAGCATGAATGCAGCCATGGTGTGGTCAGGTGCTTGCTGATGGAGCGCAGGACAAAAGGCTGGACGCCCCCTTACAATTAGGAAAAGAGAAAGCCCTTTTAGTGGCTGTTGATTAGACTTCTAAGAGTGGGAGTTCGTTTGCCTGAATTTGTACAGTGGAAGATGGATTAGAATGGATGAAGGATTTCATGGTGGCTGTATATTTATCCATAACTAGGGAAACGATTACATCTAAAGATGTAAATACTGTTAGGAAAGGTGAATTGTGTGGGTCCACTGTGCCGTTAAATGAGTCTTATGAATCCCAGTCACTGCAGAGGCCTGCCTCTTAGAAATTACCAGAAGTTTTTCAGAACTCTTAGAACATTCAGTTTGTATGTGTCTTGGATGAGTTGTTGAAAGTAAATGCGCTAAAGGGTAATAAGACTGAAAATGGAGATCTAAATTAAATATAATTGATCAAAGATAGTACCAGGATTTAAGTGGGTGAAAGATGGGAACTGTCTACATTTTCATTTGTTACTAGAAAACTGATGACCTCAGAGGATAGATTGAGCGTTGATGGACAGTCTGTTCACCAAAGTTCATGTAAGGTTAATTTTACTGTAGTATAATTGCTCTCAAATCCTTTTTAATGGAGTTTTAATCCTACTATTTATACCATATATTAAAAACCCTGACCAATAATAGAACATGTTAATCTGTAGCTTTGCTTTGTGTGATTATAAATTTCTGAAGTAGGGAATATCTTTGAAATAGAATGTGAAATATTTTCCATTTCTGTTTATTTAAGGTGCAGAAGATAAGTGTATAATAGAAGGCCACAACTGTACATTTATTCGTGACTTGAATAGAATTAAACCTTCAGGAAACACAGAAACACTAGGTAGGTGTTTTCCTTTTCTTTGTTCCTTTTTGGACTGAAATAGACTTTCTTATTATCTTTCTTGTTTTATTTTCTTACAGAATTACTACTGAAAGAATTTTTTGAGTATTTTGGAAATTTCGCATTCAATAAAAATTCAATAAATATTCGACAGGTAAGTACTATTTAATATTTGATGATTAGGTATATGGTTTTCTACTGTACTAATATTTAATGAGTGCAGTTTTCAAAGCATTCTAACAAATGTCATTGCATGTCAACTCTTGATGATAGAGAGTAATGAAAAATTGACACCTTTTGGAGCTACATGACTTGGGCCAAGATATCATCTAGTAGACCAGTTTTTTCCAGCATCTGTCTTTGTCAGTTTGCCATGATATCTTTGTCATTACCTACCACTAAGACTGTATCCTTCAAAATATGGAATATATTCGAAAAGTTTTTTAGAAAGCATAATTTTATATACACTTTTATAAACCAGATTGAGTTTCTGTGGAAGAAATGGAATACCTAGTCCCAAAGATCAGTCAGTTCAATTCAGTCGCTCAGTCGTGTCTGACTCTTTGCAACCCCATGAATGGCAGCACGCCAGACCTCCCTGTCCATCACCAACTCCCAGAGTTCACTCAAACTCACGTCCATTGAGTTGGTGATGCCATCCAGCCATCTCATTCTCTGCCGTCCCCTTCTCCTGCCCCCAATCCCTCCCAGCATCAGAGTCTTTTCCAGTGAGTCAACTCTTCACATGAGGTGGCCAAAGCACTGGAGTTTCAGCTTTAGCATCATTCCTTCCAAAGAAATCCCAGGGCTGATCTCCAGAATGGACTGGTTGGATCTCCTTGCACTCCAAGGGTCTCTCAAGAGTCTTCTCCAACACCACAGTTCAAAAGCATCAATTCTTCGGCGCTCAGCCTTCTTCACAGTCCAACTCTCACATCCATGCATGACCACTGGAAAAACCATAGCCTTGACTAGAAGGACCTTAGTCGGCAAAGTAATGTCTCTGCTTTTCAATATACTATCTAGATTGGTCATAACTTTCCTTCCAAGGAGTAAGCATCTTAATTTCATGGCTGCAGTCACCATCTGCAGTGATTTTGGAGCCCCCCAAAATAAAATCTGACACTGTTTCCCCATCTATTTCCCGTGAAGTGATGGGACCAGATGCCATGATCTTCGTTTTCTGAATGTTGAGCTTTAAGCCAACTTTTTCACTCTCCTCTTTCACTTTCATCAAGAGGCTTTTGAGTTCCTCTTCACTTTCTGCCCTAAGGGTGGTGTCATCTGCATATATGAGGTTAGTGATATTTCTCCAATCTTGATTTCAGCTTGTGCTTCATCCAGCCCAGCGTTTCTCATAATGTCCTCTGCATATAAGTTAAATTTTAGTAATTCCCTCAATTTGAGCCCTTAGGGTTTAATTTACCTAGGCAAGTGAATTTATGATTTTGGTTCATTGAGTAGGCGGAATGACAGACATTTTCCGTAAAAGAAGAGCCATCAGAGCAGACTCCAAGCAGAATCTGTTTACAAGTTGGGGATACGTGAGATGGCCTCCCGTGTAAGACTGGCTTCATAAAACACATACTCAGATATTCTTTTTTGTTGTTTTTTCAACTCTCCTTTTTTCAATCCTTCCCTGACCCTTATCCTGTTCATAGAGACTTTGTTTAAAAAAGGAAAAAAAGAGAGAAAAAGTGTGGAATAGAGAGGGTAAGAGACACAGAGCTCTGGAATGTAGTCTAGAAGAAAAAGGTCATAGAACACAGGAAATGCTTTCCCCTTTATATACCTTCACTACTCAGGGCTCAGAATGGTAGGGCAGCACCCCTGCTGGACAGTGGCTTGAGAGGCATTAGGGAACTAACAGGGGCTGCCCACATTGGAGACTCCTGACTTGGTTTTGTAGTATTTATGTATGTGATATCATTTGAAAGAGGAAAAGATTATATAGATTAGTGGATCACTGATGTTCATGAGTCAGCTCTAGCTTTTGTTTATAATTCTATATCTCACCTGGCAGAGCCTTATTTAAGTTGAATCTTTAGGAATGTAAATAGGAAGCTTTTAATGTTTTAAAATATGTAATGAATAATCCTTCGTTCCTTCTCTTTCTTTCTCATTTCATACTTGTGAAACATTAATTATTATATTTAATTTAAGGCTTCTGATTTTGTGTGCTTCTATTTTGTGTGTAATAGGTATGTTTTAGGAAGTCCCCAAAATAACTATCTTGTGCCATTTGTCTTTTCCATATTTTTTTTCCTTCCCGTTCTATTCTGTTAGATAAACGTTATGTTATTTTAAAAATACTTTTATTGGTTGATTTGGTCCAGATACCTCTCATCGGAGCAGTGACATCATCATCCGTAGCTCATAAACCTAATTTATTTTTCTCTAAAGAGCACTCATAAAACTACAGTGGAAAAAGCCAGTCAGAAGTACACACACATATATATACTAACACGTAACATGCATCATACCGAGCTCCTTTGGGGAAGAGATTCTTTACTCTGTAAAGTTAGTGCTGGTGTTTTATGTGTTTTTGACATTTTATTAAACCAAACAGTTTTTATATCTGAGCCCTTAATATATTCATACATCTTTTTCTTCCCGGTAACAATATACAGGGAAGGGAACAGAACAAACCAGAATCTTCTCCGCTGCACATTCAGAATCCTTTTGAAACTTCTCTCAACATTAGCAAAAATGTAAGTCAAAGCCAACTGCAAAAATTTGTGGATCTGGCCAGAGAATGTGCCTGGATTTTACATCAGGAAGGTAAAGACCGCCCTTCGCCATCAAGTAATCAGCCTTGGGGGTTGGCAGCCCTGCTGCTACCTTCTGTAACAAATAATGTGTCTCTTTCCAAGAAGAAAAAGAAGCCTGCAAGTGAAAGAATTAAAAACTTGTTGGATTCCATAAAAAGTAGCGATCCAGAAAATTCCACAGCCACTAATGGGAGAAGAGCAATTAGCACTCAGGCATGATGGCTGCTCATTTGCATTCAGAACTGGTTTTATCCTGTAAGCTGGTTGCTGACTGCCTGGAAGACCTGTGTGAAGCCCTGGCAGGTCATACTTCCATCCATTGTCTCTCTTCTCATGATCTTCCTGTCAGGCCCTTTAAACTGGTCTGAAATTCTGCAATGTGTTTAGTCTGAAAGCAGTGGCACCATATGAAAACGCTAGCCATAGGAGCAGGTGAAAGAAGATTAGAATGTACTTCAGATAAAATATACAAAGCAGGTGGGAAAAATAAGTCTTAGAATCAAACCATTGTTGATATCCGCATCAGTCTCTGGGTGTAAATCATTTAAAGGGACTTCTAGGTATGTATGCTGCTGCTGCGTTGCTTCAGTCGTGTCTGACTCTGTGCGACCCCATAGACGGAAGCCCACCAGGCTCCTCTGTCCCTGGGATTCTCCAGGCAAGAATATTGGAGTGGGTTGCCATTTCCTTCTCCAGTGCATGAAAGTGAAAAGTGAAAGTGAAAATGAATTGTGCCCGACTCTTAGCGACCCCATGGACTGCAGCCTACCAGGCTTCTCCATCCATGGGATTTTCCAGGCAAGAGTACTGGAGTGGGTTGCCATTGCCTTCTCCCTAGGTATGTATATACATAGGCAATGAATACAATAAAGTTGAGAAATTTGATAGTACTCTTTATTTTTGTATTCTTCCAAGTATTCTTTCACATATAAATACAGATTGGTATGGATTTCCAAAAACGTTCATATTTTTGAAAGAGATGAATATAGACACTTCAGTTAGTACATTCTAGATATTCTAAGCTAAATATATAAAAATACTGGTACTCTGTATTTAAAAATATTAATTAGTTTTTCTATCTTCAAAAATAAAATCCTTTTTATACTAGTATGTGATATTCCAATATTCCTTCAATCTCATTTCAAAATTCCTTTCTCCCTGTGGGAAATAGATAGTATTAAAGTATGCTGCTGCTGCTAAGTCGCTTCAGTTGTGTCCCACTCTGTGCGACCCCATAGACGGCAGCCTACCAGGCTCCCCCGTCCGTGGGATTCTCCAGGCAAGAACACTGGAGTGGGTTGCCATTTCCTTCTCCAGTGCATGAAAGTGAAAAGTGAAAGTGAAGTTGCTCAGTCGTGTCTGACTCTTGGCGACCCCATTGACTGCAGCCTACCAGGCCTCTCCAGGCAAGAGTACTGGAGTGGGGTGCCATTGCCTTCTCTGAGTATTGAAGTATAATTTCCTTTATAGTCCCTATAGAGTGACTGTCAGTTTATGAAGCTAATAGTATAGTGTTGGAAAACACAAACTTGAGCCAGACTGACTTCGTGGTGAATCACTGTCTCTTTGAGTCTCATCTGTAAAATGGGGGTGATAGCAGCGCCTCCTTTGCAGTGGCTGTGGAGATTAGATAGGCCCACAGGTAAGTGCAGGGCCACAGGCAGGCCTGGCATGTAGTACCCTATTTGTAATATTGGTGGTAGATAGTTATTATTCATGCTACTCAGAACTCAGATTTAGAGATTGTACTGTTTTCAAAATAGTTTCCCATCTAAATTTTAGGTCAGAAACTATGAGCCCTGCTTGAGGTCTTATGGGAAGCTCACTAATAGAACTGTCGTGAAGCAGGTAAGTTCTGTGCCCATGTGGCTAGGCAGTTCACTTTCACATCTGAAACCAAGCAGGCATCAGTGTTCTATACAAGTGGAGTCCTTAAACTAAAAGCTGTTTTTCTCCCCCCTCCCCCTTTTTTTTTTGGCTGCATGCAGCACAGCTTCTGGGGTCTTAGTTCCCCAACCAGGGATGGAACCTGGGCCCCAGCAGTGAAAGCACTGTGTCCTAACCACTGGACTGCTAGGGAATTTTGCGTTTGTGTTTTAAATTAGGTTAATTCTGTTGGACTGGAAATGTGTGCTGAGAGTTAGAAAGAGGTTTAAAAAGCATAAATATTCAAGAGTTTTTAAATGATTTTTTTTCCATTCATAAATATTTAATTGGACATTTTTCTTTTTTAGGTTGATGTTAAGTCTAAAATGGTCATTTAAAGCACATAAAGCATTAATGTATACATGTGTTAGCATTTCTTTTGTTTTTATAATTTATAAAATAACTTTGACACCCTAGGTCTGTTTTACTTTTCAGAATGAGGTTTACTTACGGGATGAGTTTTAATCTACCTCAGTCTTTTACATGAAATTTTCATTCTAATAAACTGCGTAAAGACTGCAAACAAATTTATGTTTTCTCCTAAGTTCATTGTGTGTGTGTTAGTCATTTAGTTGTGTCTAACCCTTTGTGACCCCATGGATTGTAGCCTGTCAGGTTCCTCGTCCATGGGATTCTCCAGGCAATTCTCCACCCACCTGCTGGAGTGGGTTGCCATTCTGTTCTCCAGGGAATCTTCCCAACCCAGGGATCAAACCCAGGTCTCCCACATTACAGGCATACTCTTTGTTATTTGAGCTACCATTGATGCTAATAAGTTCATTGCATCACTTTCCAAATTTTTAAAAAATAGTTTTTAATTAATCAGGGATAATCAATAGTTATTTGTATTGTCATTTCTTAGTTAAACTAATTGCAGCAATAAAGGTAAAGAAAATTTTTTAAAGTTTTTCTTTTCTAGCTTTTATGAGGCTTTTAGTCACTAGCTCTCATGAACAATGGGTTTTATTCTCTATGTGAAAGTAATTTGATATGAGCTTACCTGGATCACATTGCTCTCAGTGTACATCATTCCTGATTTTATAGCCCACTAGTCTGATTCCTGAGTTATTACCCATTTTTAGGAAATTAGAGAATTGACCAAGCAGTCTAGGAAAACAACATATTATCTGTCTCCCTCACAACCTCCAGTCATCATAGAGGAGAGAGAATAAGATTTGAAGTAGGACTTTCTTCCTGCTCTCGTTTAGTGCTTACCTCTTTGTTTTGCTCTATGTTGAGAACAGAATTAGACTCTTAGGTCACCTCAGTTTCCTAGAAATTCCTTGGCCTTAGAAGTACAGCTCTATTCACTTCCCTACAGCCTGCTGCTGCCGACAATAGGAAAAATGCAACATTTACATGTATGAGTTAACACCTGCACAGTGAACATCTGCCACAAAACCGGCAGACGAGCCGCCAAGCAGCCACAGCTGGCCCAGGCAGCAGTTCTCACTCTCCAGAGGTTGGTGTTACAGGTGGTGAGTAGCTGTCTTTGCTACTCACCGAGAGTAGTTGCTCTCGGTTCAGCCCCTTTAGGAAACACTGTAGGAGTGGAATATTCAAAATACTGTAGCAGGGAAGAAATCCTTACTGCCAGAGATGATCGGAGAAGGTTTCATCGAGTAGGACAGGGTAGGCTTTGAAGGGACCATAGTCTCTGTCGACTAGAGGAGGGGCATCAGGATTATCGTTCTGGGAGCAGAAGACTGTGAATAGGTGTCAGGGAGATCAAAGTATGTTTGGAGAAGGGGCAGTCCAGACAGGTGGGGTAGAGTTTTTGCTGTGATGCTCAGAGTCAGGGTTTAGCGAGATTGTGAAGGACGGCCTGTGGCAAGTTAGAAGGTTGAGTATATTTTCAGTGGTAAAGCATGAAAGTTTTTATGTGTGAGAGAAATAAACGTTAATCAGTTGCCTTTTTAGGTGAGTAATCTGTTAATAAGTATAGTTCTCAAGTGCCGCTCCTTTTTTCTTAGCAAATTTGAGTACCTTAGGTCCCATTATTAAGTTAGATAAAATTTGGTTGTTAAATTTTTCACACAGGTCCAGAAGCTGACTCTCATACACCTAGCAAGAGTATTTTATAAGAAAGTTAAGACTAAGTGGTTTAAAGCTATCACCAGGAAATATCATCAGGTCATGACATAGGATTTTATGTAAAGCCTTACTAATGAGAAATTCTTTGCAGTATATACTTGGGAAGGAATGAAAACATGACCAGAAATCACTTTTCACCTTGGAATGATGTTGGAAAATTTATTTTAAATACTTGAAAGGCTTATTTTAGTTTCCATGCTGAGCTCAATTACTTGTGGATACATACTCCAACGAGTATAAACATTACAGTGTTCCTCTGGAATTCCCATGGAGCAACTCCCAGAAAATGTCTATTTTAGATGGAATCTTTAAACTGAAATATCTATGACACAGGATATATAAATCAACACAAGTTATTTTTAAAATACACTATATTTTAAATGTGATCCCTTATGTTATCTGTGTGTATGTGTATTCCCCCATCTTTAAGTACTCAATGGAGTCAAAACTAGACTAAAGACAGTAGATGAATACATTTAAACTTTTTTTTCCACAGCAAAATTTCTAATCTTTTAGGATATGGTGCCAAGATATTTTTAAAAGAGTATTGGAAAGATGGGACTTGAAACAGTAATTGTTATACCGTGGAGAATACGTAGTATGATAAACTACTTAATTTGGAATAGACCAAGTCTAAATTACTGAAAAATATGTTATAAATTGTCTTTTCTGGGTAAAAGAAGTATGACACAGTAAAAACTTGCTGTAATGGATGCTGTGAAATAAAATGGAGCAAATTAATGAAAGATTACAGATTAAGTCAGTGTTATGTTCTGTGCCACCAGAATTCGTTAACCGTCAGGTATAGTGGAAGTCATCCATTTTGAAATGTCCTGTTGCACAGTTCAGTTACTTGGCTTAGGTTAATGTAGCTTAATGATTAGGATTTTAATTACTCTTAACTTACACATGGACTTGGAGAGTGTATGAAATAACATTAATATCATCTCTTTTTATCTCAAAAACTGAGTAAATGATGCATTATGAAGCTGGCTGATGCCTTACAATGAATTTCTAAATTTAAAAACTTTTTTTTTTTTTTCATTCCATGTAAAATATGTAAAGAATCCACTTTGCAATGCAGGAGACCTGGTCTGATCCCTGGGTTGGGACGATCCCCTGGGGAAGGGAAAGGCTAAAGGGCTTTCCTCATAGCTCAGTTGGTAAAGAATCCGCCTGCAATGCAGGAGATCTTGGTTCAATTCCTGGGTCAGGAAGATCTACTGGAGAAGGGATAGACTACACTCCAGTATTCTTGGGCTTCCCTCGTGACTCAGCTGGTAAAGAATCCACCCGAAATGCAGGAGACCTGGGTTCAATCCCTGAGTTGAGAAGATCCCCTGGAGAAGGGGAAAGGCTACTCACTCCTGTATTCTGGCCTGGATGGACTGTATGGTCCATGGGATCACAAAGAGTCAGACACTACTGAGAGACTTTCAAAATGTGTATTACAGTTCTACAGATACACATATCAGTATAAAACTGGCACAAGTTTCCCCTTGCTTTTCTTTTTTAGCAGTTAATTTGGTGACTTTAGAAGGGTTGTTTGAATATGATTTATGTGAAAATGTTCCCTTTCCCCAGTTTCTCTGGTTAAACCTACAGTAAGCATCTTTGAAGTTTCCCTGCTTCATTTCTTGGCATCACTGGTTATAAAGCTTGGTTACCAGGACTGAGTGGTCTCCTTCAGCTTTATATCACTGAATTTTTAAAAAGAGACTTATAGCATTTCTTGCATATTTTATATTTTTATTTGATCAAAATATTTTTATATTTTCATTTCTTTGCTAAAGAAGTGATGACTAAGAATAACAGTGAGAGTGGCACTTCACTTACCTGTTATTAAGTGATAAGATGGGTTTGAATAAATATATTTATTCCATATATCACTGATTTCCAGAGTTTCATGCTCACTTCTGGCTATAGGACTATCAAATCATTGTTTTAGTCCCACCTCTAAAACTTTATCATGATTGTGTGCTGGACTTTGTGCTTTACCTCCAATTGACCCGTTTTAAATTAAAATTATTTTCTTCCTTAAAATTGGCTAGCTTCATTATTTTCTTATCTCTGTTGTTGGTACCATTGTTCTCTGCCACCATAGCTCAAACTCAGATCCTTTGGACTCTTTCTTTTTTTGCACTTTGTTAACTCTATTTCTGTTATAATCAACTTAGTTTATGACATTACCTCTCTTCTAATTTAATGATCTACTAGCTAGTTTCCCAACCCAATGTTTTCCTTCTTTTGTGTACCCATGTAAACAGCATCAGTTTTCAAAGGAATAGGAGGCAAGAAAGTACATGTTACAGTAAATTAATATTGTTATATGTGTTTGTTTGTTGTAATTCTAAAGTTACCTTGGAATTCTACAGAGCTTTAAGGTCATTCTAACTATGAGGTATACAAAATAGATACTGGTTGAAAATTCTAATTAGTAAAAAGCACTGGCTTCTTCTGTAACCTCAGAATATATTCTCTTTATAAACTCCACTGATTTTTTAAATTTTAAATTTATTTATTTTAATTGAAGGTTAATTATTTTACAATATTGTATTGTTTTTGCCATACATCAACATAAATCCGCCACTAGTGTACATGTGTTCCCAATCCTGAACCCCCCTCTCACCTCCCTCCCCATCCCATCCCTCTGAGTCATCCTAGTGCACCAGCCCCAAGCATCCTGTATTCTGCACTGAACCTGGACTGGCAATTCGTTACTTATATGATACTATACATGTTTCAATGTCATTCTTCCAAATCATCCCACCCTCCCCCTCTCCCACAGAGTCCAAAAGACTGTTCTATACATCTGTGTCTCTTTTGCTGTCTCGCATACAG
>SJXQ01005152.1:0-78923 GCA_006408695.1 Aepyceros melampus | reverse complement strand
GTGATATTGAATAGTTTGACTTGAAAATATAGCACACTGGATAAAAACAATTGCTAAAAGTAAAACTCTTATTTTCTAGACAATTTGTGTGCTATACTAAAGAAAATCTACTTTCAAGGGCACTGGATTGTAAATTATTAGGATGCTAAGCTAATCTGACATTAGAGTTGAATATTTGATAGGCAAGTATGTGGCTATGATTTTTCTTTGTTGTTTTTTGTTTTATTTTTGCAAAGAACTGTTCAAAGACCCCTAATTGAGCATATCTGGAAAGTTTACACTACATGATAGATCATTATTGGATCTAGGAAAGACTGTGTTTCCTTTCTAATTCTCTAAAAGTTATCCTTGACTACTCACTTTCAAAAGATTATATTTAACTAGGTAACTACAGAATTAAACTCATATTTTATGAAAAATAGCAAAAGATGATGATAACATAGGAATTAGGCAAAGATAACCCTCCAGAACACTTAATCCAGGGGCCTTAGCTTGAGAGTATTAGAAATAAAAAATCTGCAATATGTAACCACGTGACAACCAATCTATTTATGACGTGACTATTGCTGACTGTTGGAGTGATTCCCTCAATTCAGTTAAGAATTGGAATTGAAATGAGATGTAACTGACTATATAATTTTTAAGGTGTTCAATTTTAAGTTAAATAATGAAGTTAGGGAACTCTGAAGATGACAAGATGAAAGTAGGTATGATAAAATCTCTGTATGCACCTGAATCATGTTTGATTCATATTTAATGTTTTTACATCAAACAAAAACTCTCAGCCAACTCCTGACAGTAAAAACCCACACGTCTTACACAAGGGTTCTTGACCATTTGTACCAGTTTAAAAACACTAAATTTTTCACTTTGACTGTTGGAACAAGTCATAAGGATATGAATATTAATCATGATCCATCCAGTCCTGCTGGGGTAGAATTTTCTAATTGGAAACTTCAGAATAATGAATTAGTTGCATGCAAACATATATCCATTAGACAACGGCTATATGACACTTAGTTGAGCAGGGAGCAAAAACTAATGCCTGAATAATTTTGGTATCTAAACCCTAGAAGGTAGTGATTATTCTGTGAACAGATCTTCACTAGAACTTGCTACATTTATTAACTCTAGAAATACTTTGAACTTGCCCAGATTTTATAATAATAAAATTATTTAAGGGGTTAGTTATCTGAAATAGTTGTGAATTGCTAATCAAAGATTCTGAAATACAATGATCCATGCTTACTGTTCAAATTCAATATTTTGGTAAGATTCAATAAACATTAACCACCTGTTTATTAATTTTATGAGCCGTGAATATAATTCAAGACACTTGGCAAGAATTACTGTATTGGGAACTGATATAATCATATTAATAGCTTTAAAATCAGAAATTTTATGGTTGATACTTTTATTTATGCCCCATGGATAAAGATGATAATATTTTGTATAATGAGAGTTATCTCATCTGGCATTTCTGCTCATGTTTATTGCCCAGAGAGATCACTGACCACTTAAAAAAAAAAAACAAACATGCATTTTACTCAACTCAAACCTAAATCATTCAACAAATATTTATGGGGCACTTAAAATGTATTAGGCTTGGGAGAGACTGTTTTCACACACACACACACACACGATACCATAAAGACTAAGATAAACAGAATTTACATAAACAAATTCTTTGTAAAAATGTTTTAAAATATCTTTTTGTATATAAATTGAATTACAGCATATGTAGTAGTTTGGGAAAAAACCCTTGCTATGTATATAACAGACAGAAGATTAATTACCAGAATACATATCTAAAAAGAACCATAGATATCCCCAAAAGTAAAATGAACCAGAGGTATGGAATGGAAAGAGGAAATCCAAATAACAAAAAATGGCAATAGACTTTCCTTCCTTGTAAAAGTGTGGGAAGAGAAATTGCATATATATGAAAATATATATCCACATATAAATAAATGTAGGTATATATGTAGACCCAGATAAATATACATGAAAAAGAGAAGGATTGAGGATCTGGAGTGTTGATAACTAGTATAAGTGCTCAAGCACTGTTGGTGAAAGTGATAATGGCTTCAGTCTTTTTGGATGGAAGTTTTGAAAATATCTACCAAAATATAAATGTACATATCCATTGACCCAATAAATCTACTTCTATGAATAATCTAGTCAATAATAACAGAAATATCTAACACTAGCTGCCAGCCACTGTTCTAAGTGATTTATATATCTTTTTTCATTTAGTTTCAAAAATCTCTAAGGATGGCCATATTATTATAAATCCCATTTGACAGTAAGGAAAGTAAGTACAAAGAGCTGAAGTAAATACAGTGGGGTTACATGGAACCAAGATTTGAACTGACCCAAGCAGTCTGCTTCCAAGACTCTCTTTCTAAATGCTACTACATTTTTCAGAATTAACCTCCCAAGTTCATAAAAATTTTATTTCAATAATGTTTTTGGAATTTTTTATAACAGCAAACAACTGATAATGCTGTATATTGCTATGATTAGATAAGTTTTGATACATCTATATATTATAATACAATTTAGCTGCAGAGTCAAATGATACAATCTTTCATGAATTAAACATAAAATACTGAAGAACATATTAAGTTTAAAAAAGAAATGAAAATAGTACTCATTATATGATCTTATGTACTTATATATGTGTATATTTGTATGTATATTCATACAAATGCATAGGAAAAGGACTTGAAGGAAGGCTGAATGGGTGGTGATGAAAACATTTTATTTGCATCTGATATATGTAATACAATTTTTAAAAATATGAGCTCAATGAATGCTACCTAAAAATGTAACCAAACAAACACATTAAAAAAATAACAGATACAGTTCCTTTATAGCTTAGTGGAGGGGAAAAAAAGTACTTTAAAAATGTGTAAATGCTACAACAGGGGAAGTACATGGAACCATTGGAGCTCCCAGCGGGAAATTATATCAAACTTGATTCATGGATGATGATGGTATTTTAGGCGGAGGTGGCAGCATTCATTCACTCATTAAATACTGGTTTAGACATATGCAAAAACTAAAAGTGGCAGGAAGCGTGTTGAGCTTTGGGTCTGAATATGGTTCTACATGGTTGGTATGTGGACTGCTAGGGTTGAAAGTATAGGGTGAAAAGTTAACTAAATCACATAAGGCCTTGTTGACCATGTTCTAAACTTTTGACTTTGTGTTAAGGTGAGTGAGAGGTCAAAGTTTATGAAGGTTCTCTAGCAGCACTCTAGGAGGGAGTGCAATGTGGGCAAACATTGAGGCAGAGAGAACCATCAGGACAATCAAGAAGTTATCAGGATGCAGGATGCACGTGAAAATGAAGATAACTGATGGACTAGAGAGAACTTAGTAAGTAGAATAGAAAGAACTTGAAGATTCATTTGACTTTGAAGTTTCTGAGTGAGGAGTAGGAAACTAGGAAAACGTAAACAGTTTTTATAAGTATCCCCTTCAGTTCTTGTCTGTGTGTTCCTCATGTACTAAGTACTTAATATTTTCCATTTAAACTAATTAACTGTGATGATCTAGGCAGTTCATTGTTTAAAGGTAAAGATGATATTTTTTCCATGCTTGTGTCCCTTTTCCTGGCACAGTGCAAATCAAGAACTTAATAATTCTCATCAGGTGAACACAGAAGCAAAGCAGGATCATTATAATAAAAATATAAATAAATCCACATGAAATACTAGTAACAATACCAACAATAAAAATGACCAGTGATTGGCTACAGTGAGGAAAAGCAGTTGTCTGTCCATTACACCAACAATATTGAATACAAGTGTCATCATTTACTTCAACATTTAGCATTTCAAGGGATCGCAGAGGCGTATAAATTATGTGTTGTTACAATACAGCATATCAATATGATTGAGAAGTTCCTCCTGATAATATCATATTCACTCAGTGATACCATGGTTGATACTGATTAAAAAGCACTTAATAAGTAACAAAAATTCAAAATTCATAGGTAAAAATGTGTTTTTAGAAGTGCCATACTCTTTTCAGATGTATTCATGTTGACTCAACCCAAAACTGATACACACGGATTATTAAAAAAAAAAAACACACAAAAACTCTGCATGTTGCACATTTTGCTGAAAACATCAAAACCTGTGCTTATGATATCAGCCAGAAACTACATTTTTTTGACTTATAAAAGAAATTAGGCCCTACACTCAAAGGGCTGGTTATTAAATATTGTTATCTTTTAAACAAATCAGCATGCTGAAAACATTTGTATTTTCAGATACAAATTTCAATAGAAATTAATGTGGACCTTAAACATTAATAAAAGATCCAAAGATGCTATTAACAAAGATTACCTTTGATGAGCTGATTTTTCTAAAGTATTTTAAAAATGTTAGCACTAGAGATTTAGCTTTTAAAATAAGTTCAACACACCTTCTTTAAATATGTGGTTTCTGTTTACATGGAATACAAATGAAAATACTATAATAATGTCAAGGAAAATAAGTTGTTTTCCCAGTTACATATAAATACTTTGTTTGGGAGTCTTTACCATTTTATTTTCAATTTGTGCTGAAAACAAGAGCACAGCAGCCCATTAAGAAATGGAAGAAGAACAACTGGAGGTTATATAAGGACAGCTGCTTCTAATCATCATGCCAGTTGATACACAGTTAGAAATCTACCTCTCCAAAGAAAGAAAATCAATATTTATAGAACAGCCAGCATGTCAAATATACAGTCAGTGCTGTGACTCCACTCTATTAAACTTCTTAAGCTTTTTACCTGTGACCGATAGGAAAAAAAAAGTTGCCATTTATAATGGGATGTTCTTTGTAGAGCGGTTTCTGCTTACATCACATCACTTCAAAGGATTTGCTGGGACAATCAGATTGGATCAAGCTGAAACCGCCCAATTACTAGTAAGAACCGCCTCAGGCTTTAAAAGCCTACAGGGCTTTAAAAATCGATGATGCTATAGTATTTGCATCCTTAAAAAGACAGCCGAAAAGCAAACTAAACAAATGCTGAAACTGCATGCCTCAACACTATTTCAAAGTATTGCTTCTTTTCATTCATATATTCATTTAGGGGACATAATTAGACATGCTATCAATATGGCCAAAGGGTAACGGGCATACAGAAGACAGTCAGGACATAGAGTAAATATTTTGAAAAAAGCAAGTAAAAGTAATTCACACATGTATCTATTTATACGTCTCCTTTTAATGCTAAATTATTGGGGGTCATGAGAAAATACACATCGACATGTGTAAAAGTAAGTAAAGTAAAGTCACTCAGTCGTGTCCGACTCTTTGTGACCCCATGGACTGCAGCCCACCAGGCTCCTCAGTCCATGAGATTCTCCAAGCAAGAATACTGGAGTGGGTTGCCATTTCCTTCTCCAGGGGATCTTCCCGACCCAGGAATCGAACCCAGGTCTCCTGCATTGGAGGCAGACGCTTTAACCTCTGAGCAGTAATAGTTTTAAGTTTATGAGCTCTTATGCTGCTTTATTAGAAAATGGTATTGTCCTCCTAAATTGTGCCTATTAGACATTTATATTAGTCCTGGAAGATACAAACATATGACTGTGTGTGCCAATAATTATGGTAGAATCATGTAACCTAAAGCACACAGGTGAGCCAATGGAACCTTCTTTTCTGGTGGCAGAGTCAGAGGAATGAGGATGCAGGTGTATGAAGACCAGATTTCACCACTTTTATCAGTGGATCTGCTATCAAGGGTTGGAATAGAGAGCTGGGACAAAGTGTTCTGATTTGCTGCGATTATCATGAAGGGATTCCTTGATACAGAGCAGACATCCTTAGAGAATTCCATAGAAAAGAAGAAACAAAATGGACCCCCTTTAAAAATTCACTCATTCATCCAGTCATTCACTTATTGTTCTAATTATTCAACACATATATTTTTCAAGGACTGTAAAGTGACAGGAAGGCTTCTAAGCACTGTAACACATGTCTCTGAACTACTTTGGCTATAGAGATAGGTAATAAAAATAAAACAATATAGCACACAGTAAGAATTGATTGGCCATTGTATCAAAACTGCAAGAAATATACTTTTGAGAGAGAAAGAGTACCCATTTAGTTCAAGACAGAACTGAAGATCCTTAAACCAATCAATAAAGTAGAAAGGTAGTATTTTATCAAGTATATTAGAAGGAAGCAAAATTGTCAAAATTCAATCACAAAGACTCAGTACTTAAAGATCACATTGTGAACAACTACATAAGTGGAGAATAAGATTTTGTACTAGAAGCCCTGGTATAAAAAATGGGAGTCAGTCTCCTTATAAAATATCTTGGAAAAATGAATAGATACACAGAGGTAATTTTAAAAAGAACTGTAACGTTTTCCTTAGCCAGATTTTTATGGAGTTTCTGTAGACTTAAAATTCACTATAAACTTTTTATATTTTTCATAAACATGTGTTTGTGTGTGTCTGTGTGTGTGTTTATGTACACTATAGAAAAGGATATAATTCTAAGTATAAATGCACATGCATGTATCCCTCTGACCTACCCCCACACCAACTTCTCTTCATGCAAACTTAAGTGAAAAACAGAAACCCCATGATTTTAGATGATAGCAAAGAATTATGATTTGGAGAGTCAGAGAAACCATCAGTAATGGCAAAAATAGTTACCCACTCAAAGAAGGCTTTCCATCATACAAATGACAGATTCCTGACTTCCTCAATACAACCTATTTTATCTGTTTTTGCATGATCTGAAACCTGCGGAGGGCTAGAATTGTTTATAGGCATCCAACTCTAGTTTCCAGCTTACTTCCCATCTTCCTTTTCCACTGAGAAGCAATTTATTGTTTCAGATTTGTGATTTTCTCTCTTTGCCCATATAAAGCAGGCAGGTTCCACACTCAGCAATGCTGTCTCTGAGACATACAAAAGCATAAATGCCCCTAAGAAAATTCCCAGATATTTTTCAGCATATAACTCAGAAGTCCTTTTATTGCTTTCCAAAGTACCTTTCTGGGCTTAAATGAGCCAATTTATAAGAATAAACCTTCCAAATGATATTTATTGTAATGAAAAAACTACATTTTCCAGAATAGACAAACAGTCCCTGTTGAGCAGCAAATCATTAGTTCCAGATAGCAGGCATTTTTTTCACCTTTAAACTCTGAAGCTTGTCATTTCACTACATTATGAGAAATGGTTCTACCATTTATCTGCCTTTTTCATTCAATGTGAAATTATACAAAAGACTAACACCTGGCTTCACAAATAATATTCATGAGTAAATATAATACACATAGTTACAATTATTCACAATTACTTATATTCCTGAATGTATATTGTATATAATCACACATAACACATTTCTTTCTTCCATTACTTATTTTTTCATGTTTGAGCTTATATATCTCTCAAGTAATGATTTGAATTCAAAAAGTATCACCAAAAAAAATGAGAGGTTATATAAATGTCACTGTTTTGCTGCAAATTTACATGCTCTCTTTGTGAGAGAGCTCAACTTTGTGAACACCTGGACTGGGTTTCTATTATTAACAAGAAATACATCTATATGAGAAATAGTGTTCCTATCAATAGCTGCTTGACACAGGGGAGGATTAAAAATGTGTGAAGAAAGTCCTTCTCCTAATCACACATTTACACATGCACTGCCCCAATTTTTCTTTTCTGCAGAGTAATACTGGATCTTAACAAGAAAGCTCATACTGCTCATTCTCTTCTTCCTCTATAAAAGGATTTTCACAGCTTCATATCTACTTTCAGAACCTGAGCATGTCAATTAGAACCCACACTGACTTTTCTAAACTTGTGATAGATGATAATGTAGAAAAGAGGTTGTGGGCATGGGTTTTTGTTGCTCTTCTTGCAGGCTACACAATAATGGCATTGATGACATAAGTCCTATCATAAACTATCAAAAATAGAACACGACAAATTATTTTACCAGTACAGCTGAATTCCTATATAATTTATGATTTGCTTTCTTTGTCTAGATTGGAGATCTTAAAGGCAACCCTGTCTTCCTCTTATTTGTATCTTCTCATGTTTCATTTTTTTACTTAAAAACAATGTGATATCTCAGAGTTTTTTTGTTTTTTTTTTTTTTTATGAAATTTGGCTGTTGGAGCTATTCTAGAAAATTTTAAAGAATGAATAACTCATAATAACATCATCCAGTAATGGAATTTTTCTCACAATGATTTATTTTTTTCTCTTTAAACAGGTTTTCAATTTTTCTCTTAATATTTTAATTATTTGTTTTATTTTAAAATCTGTTTTCAATTTTGAAAAATGAATATTATGTATTATGGAGAAAATTTATAATATACAGAAATTGATAAATAATATAATATAATAATAATAATAAAAGAAATAATGAATTACTCATAACCTTACTACCCAGTGATATCCTACATTTACTTCTATTTCCATATCTATCCTACTCTGTAACTAAAGTAGGATGCTATATTATTGTCATATATTATTGCTTTTTCACATATATAGATGAGTATTTTACTGTTATTAATTATTCTTTAAAGTAGTTTTTATATCTGCATACTTTTCCATCTTGTTCCTGTGGGAAATTACTCACTGTCTCCCTACTCAGGTGTTTAAGAAAATAATGCAGAAAAAAATCTCTGTAACAACATTAAAAATATTTCTTACCAACCCAGTCAGCATTATGTGTGAAAAATAGAAATAAAGACTTCTCTTCAAATTTTTTTTCTTAAATTGAACTGATACATGTTAATTAAATTTGGATCTCCCTGTATATTGCTTGCTTCATTTTTTTTTTAAGCATAATACTTGTACTCATAAAGAAACAAACGAAAAAAGAATGTTCAGGCATTTGCGACAACACTAGTCTCTCTCATTTTAGGTCAAAATTCACCTCACAGGACAACTTTTCAAACACAATCTTCTACAATATTACAGTGATAAACAATACCTTATTTAAAGGAGTGGAATAACAGCAATAATTCAACATATAACAGCATTCTTAAAACTTGGTTTTCCCCTGCAGAAGAAGAAAGATGTCAGATGGCTTACCTGGGGATATGATATAGAAGAAATCTTTAAATTCATCCATCCAGACTTCTGCCAGTCTCCTGTTGTTCTTGTTGATGACATGACCAGTGCCACCAGGGAATGTGTAGGGAGTTGCCTTCCGAAAAAGTGACCAACGTGGGAACAAGTCACAATCTCCAATGAGCCTCCACACTGCCAAATCTAGAAAAGAGAGCAGTCGCATAATAATCACTGTAGATAATGCAATAATACCACCTGAGAAGCAGCTGAGACTAAGGCCAAATCTTCAGACTTTATGTGGTTGAAATAAACATCACATGGATATAAGATGTAGAACTAGTATACTTGGGTTTGGCAAAGGCTTCTAATTTGGAAGATTTGATATATTTAAATATTGTAGTATTGGAATTGGGGAAGTAAGATGGAATTATTTTCACATGCCTTTATTAGACTACCAAATTTTTAGTCTTGTATTAGAGTTAACCTAATTTCTATTTGATACTCAAAATTTTCTAATAAGTGAATTTGTACATGATGAATGCCATGCTCAGTAACTCAATCTGATTTGGAGAAAATCAATTTATTTACCCAACCACCTGGAATTCTAAATAACTATTTATTTTCAGCTGTCCATATCCCCTGTATCTTAGGCCTTTACTATGTTTTTGTTAAAACATGATAAGTATCCTTTCTATCTGTTCAACATGTATGCAACCTTTAAAGCTGACTCCTAAGATCATCTCTTTTAGGAAGCTCTGTGGGGATACTTAGTATTGTGTGACTTTTGTACTTTAAACACATTTGTATTATGAATGTATTATAATGTATTTTAAACAACCGTTTACTTCACTATTGCTTCATTTAAACTACAAACTGTTGAAAGACATATACCATATATTTCTTGGTATCCTGGATTTACTCTTCAGTTGGGGCTAGGTATTAAGTATACATAAAACCGTTCTTCCTTTGTTGTTAAAGTGTCTAATGGTTTATGATGTTTATCTTTTTTGTCAATTATAACTTTTATCATTAAAAAATCCATGTTTGTTTAATTTAAAATAAATTAAAAAACATTTATTACTATAAAATTATATAGCCGTAGATTACAATAGTGTGTGTTTGTTACATATATTCATATATATAGATAGATATATATGCACATATACTCATTATTCATCCCAATAAATAAAACTCATAATTATTTGCTATTTTTAATTGGAAAGACTTGATTTTATGCTGTAAATAACATTATTCTTATTTTGAAAGAAACAGTTTTCTCCTATAGATCTCTCAAGTAATATTCATCTTAGAAGAGGGCGGCTATTGATCTTGGATAGCAGATTGGTCTTGGATACCAATTTAATATTTCTAGAAAAAAGATGATAATTAAATCATACTAATCAATAATTGCACACTACATGTACAATCTATTCTTTCTCATTTTTTAATTGTTTAAGCAGGAGAAGAACAGAATGGGGNCTCCATCCATAGTTCATCAGGCACTTTATCTATCAGACCTAGTCCCTTAAATCTATTTCTCACTTCCACTGTATAATCATAAGGGATTTGACTTAGGTCATACCTGAATGTCTAGTGGTTTTCCCTACTTTCTTCAATGCAGTATAATGTATAAAAGTTTTGAGTCACTATCTTGTACATTTGAAACCAATACTGCAAATCAACTGCACCTCATTTTTAGAAAAATTAAAACACACACACACACAAAAAAAAAACACAAGTGCTCAGAGAAATTAAGACACACAAGCTTTGAAGTGTATAAGGGTATAAGTTGAAAACATCTTCACAGATGAACAACCCTACACGTTTTATAAGAGCACATAGAAATGTGCAAAGACGAAGAGAAAGGAGTTGAAGTAGTTGAGGGAACAAAATGGAATAAATAAAACAGGAGAGGTGCCCTGAATAGACAAATAATGATAATGTTCATGAACTGAGGTGTCTGATAAATTCACTTCTGCACTTGATGTCTAGAAAAAGAGGGAAAAAATATGTACATAAACAAAAATAGTATATAGGGCAGGGATACACACCAAATGCGGTGGAATGTATGCCAGTGGAGAGGGGAGATGGAAGTGTAGATTAGTGATAGAAAGTGAAAGTGAAAGTCGCTCAGTTGTGTCCAGCTTTTTTCGATCCCATTCACATACAGTCCATGGCCAGAATACTGGAGTGGGTAGCCTTTCCTTTCTCCAGGGGAATCTTCCCAACCCAGGAATCGAATCTGGGATCTCCTGCATTGCAGGCGGATTCTTTACCAACTGAGTTATTAGGGAAGCCCCCAGATTAGTGATAAGAGAGGGGGGAGATGGTGAAACTAAACACCAAATGTTCAAAGAAAAGGAAGAAATATTAAAAGACAATTTCCTGAAGTTAAAGACTCCAAAATTAAAAAGATAAAGCAAGTGCTAAGTTGGCTGAAAATGAGTATCAGTGAATGCAATGATAAATAGTAAATAAGTGGTGAATAATTCACACATCATAGTTTCACAAAGAATTCTTTTTATTTCTAGATACTCTCAGAGAAGAAAAAAATAATATGTAGAGGAATAAAAACAGTATTAAGAAGAGACTTCTTACAAGCAACACTAAGTGCAAGAAAATAATCAAGAAATAATGTTTTGAGGATTAAATTAAATCAAATAGATGTCGAATCTAAAGTTTTATACCTAGAAGGGGGCGGTCCTAAGATGGTGGAGGAATAGAATGGGAAGACCACTTTCTCCCCCACAAATTCATCAAAAGAACATTTAAACACTGAGTAAATTTCACAAAACAACTTCTGAATGCCAGCAAAGACCTCAGGCACCCAGAAAAGCAGCCCATTGTCTTTGAAAGGAGGTATGAAAAAATATAAAAGACAAAAAAAGAGACAAAATAGGTAGGACGGAGCTCCATCCCAGGAAGGGAGTCTTAAAAAGAGAGACGTTTCCAAACACCGAGACACACTCTCACTGCCGAATCTGTGGCAAGCCTTGGAACCTTAGAGGGCAACATAACAGGGAGGAAAAATAAATAAATTATTAAAACCCACAGATTACGAGCCCAATGGTAACTCCCAGTGGAGAAGCAGCACAGATGCCTGCACCTGCCACCAGCAAGCGGGGGCTGGGCAGGGAGGCGCGGGCTGTATTGCTTAGAGTTAAGGACCAGGCCTGAATGCCCCGAGGGCAATCTGAGTGAACTAACTTGGGCTAGCAAACCAGACTGTGGGATAGCTACCACGCGAAAAGCCCTAAGACACTGCCAGGCCCGCTCACAGAGCAAAGGACTGAACAGAACTAGCTGGCTGCAGACCATCCCCTTCCGATGACAGGCAGCCAGAGCTGGAAGGGGGCAATTGCAGCCCCAGAGAGGCATTATCCACCAAACTGCAAGCAGGCTTCTTTGCTAACTAAGACTTCTTGGAGCTCTGGACAGTCAACATCTGCCTGAGAAGGTACACAAGCTGTACACCCAGAAAACTGAGCAGCAGGGATGGGGGAGGCCATAAGTCGCAGCCACTGCGCTCACCAAACACCTCATCACCTGAGCTCTCAGACCTGGGAAAGGCACAAAACGCAGGTCCAACCAAGTCTGCGCCTCTGAGGACTACCCGAGTGCCTGAACCTAAGCGGCTTAGACCTGGGAGGTGCATGCAGCCCAGGGCTGGCCTCGGATGGTTCCCAGCGGAGCAACTTAGAGCCTGAGCAGTGTGGGCAGGGAGGGCACAAGAGCGATGAGCGGGGGCAGGCCCAGTGTGACTGAGGCACTGCGACCACATGCCAGTGTTATATGTTTGCAGCGTCCCTCCCTCCCCACTGCGCAACTGAACAAGTGAGCCTTAAAAAAGCGTCCACCACCATCACTTTTGTGTCAGGGCGGAAATCAGACACTGAAGAGACCAAGAAACAGAAGAAGCCTTGGAAGTGACAGGTGCAATAGATTAAAACCCTGTCATTAGTACTGACTACATAGGAAGGGGCCTATAGATCTTGAGAAATATAAGCCGGACCAAGGGACTATCCGAAAATGAACTGACCCCACAATGCCCACAACAACACCAGAGAAAGTCCTAGATATATTTTTACTATTTTTACAATCGTTCTTTTGTTTTTAATTAAAAAAAATTTTTAAGTCCTATATTACTCCTTTAATTTTCACTTTTATAACATTACTACTTTGCAAAAAAAGACCCTATTTTTTAAAGCAAACATCATATATATATATATTTATAATTTTTGTGACTTTTTTTCTTTCTTTTTTTCCGTCTTTTCTTTAATATTGTATTTTTGAAATTCCAAACTCTACTCTAGATTTTTAATCTTTGCTTTTTGGTATGTGTTAACAACTTCGTACCTTTAAGAACCTAATCTTCAGTACCCATTTTTACTTGGGAGTGAGATTACTGGCTTGACTGCTCTCTCCCTCTTTGGACTCTCCTTTTTCTCCACCTGGTCGCCTCTGTCTCCTCCCTACCCTCTCTCTTCTCTACCCAACTCTGTGAATCTCTGTGTGTTCCAGACAGTGAGGAACACTTAGGGAACTGATTTCTGGCTGGATCTCTCTCCTTTTGATTCCCCCCTTTTATCCTCCTGGCCACCTCTGTCTCCTTCCTCCCTCTTCTCTTCTCTGTATAATTCTGTGAACATCTCTGAGCAGTCCAGTTGTGGAGTGCACATAAGGAAGTGATTACTGGCTAGCTTGCTCTCTCTTTTATTGATTCCACCTCATCTCATTCAGGTCACCTCTAACTCCCTCCTCCCTCTTCTCTTCTCCATGTAACTTTGTGAACCTCTCTGGGTGTCCCTCACTGTGAAGAAACTTTTCATCTTTAACCTAGATGTTTTATCAATGGTGCTGTATAGAAGGAGAAGTCTTGAGACTATTGTAAAAATAAGACTGAAAACCAGAAGCAGGGGGCTTAAGTCCAAATCCTGAGAATAACCAGAGAACTCTTGACTCCAGGGAACATTAATTGACAGGAGCTCATCAAACGCCTCCATACCTACACTGAAACCAAGCATCACCCAAGGGCCAACAAGTGCCAGAGCAAGACATACCATGCAAATTCTCCAGCAACACAGGAACACAGCCCTGAGCTCCAATATACAGGCTGCCCAAAGTTACTCCAAAACCATTGACATCTCATAACTCATTACTGGACACTTCATTGCACCCCAGAGAGAAGAAATCCAGATCTACCCACCAGAACACCAACACAAGCTTCCATAACCAAGAAACCTTGACAAGCCACCTGTACAGCGCTACCCCCCAACAGTGAGGAAACTCCANTGATGCACGGGGATAATCCAGAGAGAAGGTGTGGGGCGGGAGCGGGGAGGTGGGGGTCAGGATTGGGAGTTCATGTACACTCGTGGCTGATTCATGTCAATGTATAGCAAAACGAATACAGTATTGTAAAGCAAAACAAACATTAAAAAATAAAAAAATATAAATGAGTAAACAGGGGCTCAAAGAACTTTTGGCATGCCCACATTCACTGGCTGCTGTGTAGAGAGATGGTATAAGACCTTCCATCTCCTGGTCCAGGGATTTTTTTACTATTCAAAGTTTATGATTCCAGACATACTATAATTCCAGACCTACTATAATTTAAGTGAAATTATGCATGAATTTCAAAATCATTCCTTTCTGTACTAGTTTTTTCTTGTTACAATACAGAATATCATAGAATAGGTGGTTTAAATGACAGAAATTTACTTTCTCAAAATTCTAGAGGCTGGAAGTCCAAGATCAAAATGCCAACATAGTTGGTCTTTAGATAGAGTCCTCTTCTTGGCTTATAGATGGCCACTGATCTCACTACGTCTTAAGATAAATTCTTTTTTGTGCACTTATGGAGAGAAAGAAAGAGATCTCTGGTGCCTCATCCTTTTTATATTTTTGTTTGCATTTTAAAGAATTTTGTAAAAATTTTATTGAAGTATAGTTGATTTACAATGTTAATTTCTACTGAAGAGCAAAGTGATTCAACTATATATATATATATATATACATATATATATATATATATTCTTCTTCATATTCTTTTTCCATTAGGGCTTATCAGATGATATTGAATATAGTTCCCTGTGCTTTATAGGAGGACAATGTTGTTTATCAATTCTAAACTTAATAGTTTGCCCCTGCTAGTCCCAAACTTCCAATCTCTCCCTCCCCCATCCCTCTGCCCCTTGACAACCACTAATCTGTTCTCTATGTCTCTGAGTATATTGTGTCTCTGCTTCCTGTGAGCACATCAGTCTCATCACATCAGGACCCCACACTTATGGTGTCAATTAACCTTAATTACCTCCTTAAAGGCTTCATCTCCAAATACAGTCACATTAGGCGTTAAGGGCTTCAAAATATGAATTTTGTAGGGACACATTCAGTTTATAATACCTTCATTAGGGACCTGTGTTCAGTTCTTGGTTAATGCCAAGAGATGTAATGGGAAAGAGTGAGATTTCTACATGAGACTGATGAGGTCCACTCTTACCTTCTTCTCCATAGAGTGGTTAAAGTACTTTAACCTCCATGAGCCTTAATAACAATACCTCATAGGGCTGTTGTGTGCATGACAATGAAATGATGTTGGTAAAGTACCTAACATGTGCAGAAGAAAGTGTTCAAATACTAACACCCTATCCCTTTCAATGCCATAAGGAAGGAAGAAAATGAAATACTGATTAATTTGTCTTGAGCATTATATTTTTATTTTGTAGGGGAGAGAATTGTGAGGTTGCTCACCAGTCAAATTCTTAATTAAAAAAAAAATTCAAAAATTTTTTTCAAAATTGTTTCTGCAAGTTCATTTTCGGACTGCATTTGCTTTTAAACCATACTTTTTATGTTTTAAACATTCTTATTTAACTTGAAGGATCCCTGTAAAATCCTTGTCTATGGGTGGTCTAAAAATGCTGTTTTAGGTGAAACTGTTTATTTTGCAGATAATTCAGTAACAATCCTGTTTTGACTTTCCTCCCCTGGATAGTATCATGTTTTACAAACATATGAGTGAAACATGCTGATGAAAAAAACAAAGAGACCTTCATTCAGAACAGACATAACCTTCCCAAATCATGAGGATCAACTACAGACTTGCCTATGCAACCTGTCTGACTAATGTCTATAGCGTATTTGGCTACAGAAATTGTTTGACTCATCAACATTGAAATATACAATGCTTACATTGCAATGTGTCACAATATAGTTGTGTTGGAAAAGCAATGCAGAACCACTTTGATTATCTCAAGAGCAAAGCCAGTTGATTTGGACTTAAAATTTTGTAAGCATTTAAGCTTGACTTTGGATGTTACAAATTTTGAAGCATGAGAAAAAGAGGATTCATTCCTTCAGTTTTTCATGATGTTGTTTCATCCTCTGCTCTACCTCCTTGAAATATTTAAAAGAGAAGCCTTTAGTTTCTTGCTGCTATTTTGTTTAGAACATTGTCTATAAATTGAAACCACCTGGAGAGTTTTTACTCTAGGGATGCCAGAATCTCACATAAGCCAATTAAATCAGAATGTTTCTGGGTGGGGCTCAGGTATCCATATGTATTTGTGAAAGCTCTCCAGGTGCTTCCAGCTAGGGCTCCTCATAGACAAGACAGACAAACCTTTATACCAGAACAGTAGTTTTCAACTAACCTAAGCATTACTATCACCTGGGAGAATATGGAGAAACTGTCATTGCCTGGGGCCCCAGAGTAAGTTGCTCTAATTTTATATGTTTGGGAATTTTCTCTACTAGACAGCAACTTACCTGTGATATATATCTAGAGTTAAATCCACAGCTTTGAGCTGTGAGAACAAAGCAGTAAGCTCCTTTGCTATCCTCTGCAAATCTCTGGGTGGTGATTAGATATACAATTCCCAGGTTCTGTTGTATTTTATGAGTGCTTTAACCTTCCATTTCCATACAAATTCTCACATGGTTAAAACAAAAGAAAAAATGAATATGCACAGTACTCCAAAAAGATGAATTGTGCATATAAAAAGAGCAAAATGTATATATAAAGCCAAAAATGTCAGGAAAAACACAAAAAGTAAAAATCAACACTAGTTAACTTACTTGTGAGCATTTACAGTTCCAGGAACTATGCTAAATATTTCTTGGGTGTTATCTTATTTAAACATCTAGCAGTCCTGCAAGATAAAGACTGTTGTTAACCTCATTTTTTAGATGTGAAAACCAAAGGTTCATTTCCAAGGTCACATGCTGGTTAAGTGGCAGAGTGTCAGGTCTGAGATTTTTACCCAAATTGTAAGCTAGCATGTTAACCCCTCATAGTTTCATGGATGCCTGCAAAAGACATAACACTCTTGGTTTAAAGACCCAGGTAGCATGAATTTCGGGCTCCTGTCTGTTACTCTTGCCCCTCAAGTCCCAAGGAGGCAATGTGGAGGCAGACCCAGCTGGATGCTAGAGTTTGCCTCACAGTGGAGGAACCCCAAGTTTATGAGATCCCTAACTTTTTAATGGGTTACATGCAAACTTGTCCAATGATTGCTCCAGGTAGAGACATTAGTATATTGGGCAACAAATAATATTCCCTCTGCTCCAGAGACACTTGGACCATCTCTGTTGTCAAAGGTTGTTTGCTATACAACTCTGAAAAATTAATCCAGAATGAAGACCTTTAGTACCTCTGCTGAAAGGATGTGCAGAAATGTGAGAGACACATGAAGAACTGTCTTCCAGTATGGAGTCATATTTTCAGCCCAGATGGTCTAACTCTAGCCTGTGCTTTCAACTATCACATAGCCTCTCCTTGATAAACTGGAATAAACAATCAGAAGAGAAAAGATAGGAAAATAAAATTCAAAGTGGATAGAGTGAGAAGCTGTGGAGTAAGTGTTGAAGTTGGCAAAAGAATTAACCAGTTACATATCATTTCCATTTGTCATGTAAAAGTGCCTGACTTAGGAATATGGACCACCTTTAACAGAAGGTAGTCACCATTCTATTTCTCTTGAGCTTCTTTTTCTGGGGATAATTAAGATACTTTATTGTCTTTCCTACCTCTGGCATCTTGATAAATCAATAAAGAAGGGACAAAGTTTGAGGTTTTTTTCTGCTAGAACATCATGCCCAGAGATGAGGTCTTAGAGCTTCCTCTAGGATAGAATGACTTTCTTCACAGCACTGATATTATAAGTATGCATTATTATTTATGATGCAGGTTCAATCCCTGGGTTGGGAAGATATCCCGTAGTAGGAAATGGCGATTCCAGTATTCTTACCTGGGAAATTACATGAACAGAGGAGCCTAGCAGGCTACAGTTCATAGAAGGTATCAAAGAGTTGAACACAACTGAATGATTGAACATGCACATGTTATTATTGATATGCTACATTGCTATTGATAGAGTATTGATCCAGTATAACCAAGTTGTGGGGCCCATAATTGTATTGTTTCCAAGTAGAATGTTATTTCAGGCAACCATCTTTGAATGAAATTTTGGAGTGTAATATACCATAAATAGAGAGCATTTCTGTAATATCAGTTGTGTGCATATTTCTTTTAAAAAGGTGAATTTTTATTCCTAATTTCAATTGTTTCTTGAATGTAGCATGGCCAGATGCCATTTATCCTCTAATAACTCTTTAGTGGAAAAATTCAGCACTGTGAGAAAAATATGTTAGATTCAATAAGGCTGTGTGCATGCTCATATCAACTGGACACATTATCCAAATATACTTTATAATTTAAAAGTGGAATGATAGAATATAAACTGAAATGGTGCATACACTAACATGACATGAATTATATTGCTTTAAGATATAAAGTGTCTGTTTCTCAATTTATAGATGGCTGCAGAGGTTTGGTGAGTGCTTTGTTGGCTTCCTCCCCTTATGAGAACAACCAATAATTATCTTAATATCTCCTGAAATGATCTACAAGTAATTCAAATTGATGACAACTTGAGTGGTGCCAAATGACTTGGCAGGAAGTCAGAGACATCTCTGAACACAGACATTTGTGCTGACCTGCTCTGTAACTCGATATAATGTGATTTGACTGACACAGCAAAACATTAGGCATCTAGAATAAAACTGGGAAGTAGCACTCTCTGCAAGATATCAACATGAAAAAATATGGCTCTGAAGTGTGTGTGGAAAGGATTCATTTTCTTCTTGCTATTTGCTAGTTTAACATGAGACCACTGAGTCTGGGACAACTGGCCTATGTAAATAGAGCTGGATATGCCCCCAGAGATCTGTGATGCTTCACCACTCAGAGGTAATGAACTGGCCAATAGATGACAGATAGTTGAAAGTAGAGACATCTTTCATCCAGGGTTATTTCTATATGGAGTCAGGGCTTAGAGAAATCTACTCCTGAATTCTAAATAATACTTTATTTTCAGGATAATGAATCCCAATTCTTTCCATCTCTAGCTTTCATTAGAGACGAGAAAATAATCCACTTATTGACTTGAAATTATCCCTATGACATTCTTGGTCATACATTACTTCCCTAAATGTGTCAACGATTTTTGTCAAGGAGTAAATTGACATGGTTGTGGAAGCTGGGGACAACATGCCGTCTCTCCCACTTATGATAATGGTGATATTTTGTGACCTTTCATTTCAATGTGAATCACATGGGTCAAACTCTTCAATTCATTATAATCCTTCTTTCATTGATTGCCATGTGCTTTAATGTTTTTAAGGAAACATGTTTTATTTTTAGCTGCTTCAAAAAGTAATCTCTATATTAGGCAGGGATCTAAATGTGTCAACGATTTTTGTCAAGGAGTAAATTGACATGGTTGTGAAAGCTGGGGACAACATGCCGTCTCTCCCACTTATGATAATGGTGATATTTTGTGACCTTTCATTTCAATGTGAATCACATGGGTCAAACTCTTCAATTCATTATAATCCTTCTTTCATTGATTGCCATGTGCTTTAATGTTTTTAAGGAAACATGTTTTATTTTTAGCTGCTTCAAAAAGTAATCTCTATATTAGGCAGGGAAGTTTATTTGTATATAATTTTTATTTTTTAAGTTAATTCTTGCTGGAGTATAGTTGATTTACAATGTTGTGTTAGTTTCAGGTGTAGAGCATAGTGAGTCAGTTATATTTATACATACATACACATGTATGGGTATGCTTTATATATTATATACTTTTTCAGATTCTTTTCCCATGAGGTTATTACAAAATACTGAGTATGTTCCCTGTGCTATACAGTAGGTCCTTGTTGGCCATCTATTTTTTATAAAGTAATGTGTGTTATGTTAATACCAACCTTTTATTTATCCTCCCCCAACCCTTTGCCCCTTTGGTAACCATAAGTTCATTTTCCATGTCTGTGGATCTATTTCTGTTTTATACATAAGTTCATATATATATATATACACACACACATTTAAATTCCACGTATAAGTGATATTTGTCTTTCTCTGGCTTACTTCACTTGATATGATAATCTCAGGAATAAAAGCTAATTTTTAAAATATATTAATTTCACTTAATTATTAAACAAATAAACTGTGGATCAGCTATGAACCAAGCAAAGGGCTGTATTTTACAGATAAAGAGATGAATTATACATGGCCTCTATAGCTGAGGAGTCTCTACCATTAAGTTCATAGCCCTGCTTGTCTCAGAAGTGTCAACTCTCCTTGCTAAGTAAGTTGCTTGGAAATTTTTCCTAATTTTTCACATTTATTTATTCTAGATGTTCAGATGCAAGTCTGCTAAAAGCCACATGAAGCAGACACTAAGCTGCATAGCCCAGATTCCCATTACCTGTGTTGGCAGGCCTCAGCTCTAAACTCTTTCCAGGAATCTTCCTCAGCCACCTCATCCAAGAAAGTGTCCCCTCCCTGGGGCATCCAGTATCTACTCCTTGGAGGATCATGTAGAAAAGCCCAGCCCCCTCTCCCCAACTCAGAACAACTCTGCAAGGCCCTCATAGCTCCAGGGCTCCCTATGGGATTTCTGAATAGCTGGTGTATATATGAGTTTCCTAGGGTTGGAAATACAATCAGATGAATCATGTTAGAGTAAATACATTAATTTATGTTGGGTCCTTCATGAAATTCTATGAAAATGGTATCAAAGATATTAAAAGGCAAAGAAACCCGCAGGGGAAAAAATGAAGAAAAAAAGAGAAGACTAAAATAGATTATGAACATTAATTTTTTAAATGCTGGAACTGATGTATGAGTGGTAATTGACTTATCAGACTACAGAAATCTCAAATCAAAACCTGTTGGTGGGAGAGTCATGAAGCACTGATCAGTTTGTCCTGTGGATGCCTGGGAAGGCTAGAGTTGGTGCCACTGGGTACATTAGGACACAGGATATTTGATGGAAAAAGAAAAATCAGATGAAAGTCTTAACAGTATTAGACCACAAGAGCACCTTCCTGATTGTACATGGTTACTTTTCTTTAATCCATGAAGAAGAGTGAGTAAGATTTTCTTACCCTAGATATTTAGTCATACAANGACCGAGGATGAGATGGCTGGATGGCATCACAGACTCAATGGACGTGAGTCTGAGTGAACTCCGGGAGTTGGTGATGGACAGGGAGGCCTGGCGTGCTGCGATTCATGGGGTCGCAAAGAGTCGGACACGACTGCGCGACTGAACTGAACTGAACTGAATACAGCATTATTTACAATAGCCAACACAGAAGCACCTTGCCGTCACCAAATGAATGGATAAAGATGCAGTGTGTACACACATATACATAGTATAGTATCACTCTGCCACAAAAAGGGAAAGTTTACCATGTGTAACCACACGGATGGACCTATAGGTTATAATAAGTCAGACAGAAAAATTCAAAGTCTTTATTGTTTCATTTTCCTGTTGGTTATAAAAAAGAAAATAAAAATAATCAAACAGACCATTATAGATACTGAGAAAAAAACACATGATTGCCAGAGGAGAGGTGGAGGGAATGAGAAAAGATGTAAGTGAAGATTAAGATGGACAAATTTCCTTGATGCAGTGTGTACACACATATACATAGTATAGTATCACTCTGCCACAAAAAGGGAAAGTTTACCATGTGTAACCACACAGATGGACCTATAGGTTATAATAAGTCAGACAGAAAAATTCAAAGTCTTTATCGTTTCATTTTCCTGTTGGTTATAAAAAAGAAAATAAAAATAATCAAACAGACCATTATAGATACTGAGAAAAAACACATGATTGCCAGAGGAGAGGTGGAGGGAATGAGAAAAGATGTAAGTGAAGATTAAGATGGACAAATTTCCTGTTGCAAAATGAGTCACAGATATGAAAGATACAGTGTGAGGAATATCAATAAGTATGTAATATTTTTCTATGGTGACAGATCATATCTAGACTTATCACAGTGGTAATTCTGAAATATATAGAAATATTAAAACACTATGTTGTATATCAGGGAATAACACTGTTTGAGGTCAATTACACTTCAAAATCAGATTTATAGGTAAAGAGATCACATTTGTAATTGCTAGAGGCAGGGGCTGGAGGGAAGAGGAGCTGGATGAAGGCAGACAGAAGGTATAGTTATAAGATAAAATTATAATTCTAAGTTATGTATATTTCTATAACTTCTAGTTATAAAGAGGGTGTTTGCTATGACCAGTGCATTTTCTTGGCAAAACTCTTTTAGTCTTTGCCCTGCTTCATTCCGCATCTCAAGACCAAATTTGCCTGTTACTCCAGGTGTTTCTTGACTTCCTACTTTTGCATTCCAGTCCCCTATAATGAAAAGGATATCCTTTTTGGGTGTTAGTTCTAAAAGGTCTTGTAGGTCTTCAAAGAACCATTCAACTTCAGCTTCTTCAGCATTACTCGTTGGGGCATAGACTTGCATTACCATAATATCAAATGGTTTGCCTTGGAAACAAACAGAGATCATTCTGTCGTTATTGAGATTGCATCCAAGTACTGCATTTCAGACTCTTCTGTTGACCATGATGGCTACTCCATTTCTTCTGAGGGATTCCTGCCCACAGTGGTAGGTATAAGGTCATCTGAGTTAAATTCACCCATTCCAGTCCATTTTAGTTCACTGATTCCTAGAATGTCGACATTCACTCTTGCCATCTCCTGTTTGATGACTTCCCATTTGCCTGGTCATAGCAAACACCCTCTTCCAACAACACAGGAGAAGACTCTGCACATGGACATCACCAGATGGTCAACACCGAAATCAGATTGATTATATTCTTTGCAGCCAAAGATGGAGAAGCTCTATACAGTCAACAAAAACAAGATCAGGAGCTGACTGTGGCTCAGATCCTGAACTCCTTATTGCCAAATTCAGACTTAAATTGAAGAGAAAAGGGAAAACCGCTAGACCATTCACATATTACCTAAATCAAATCCCTTATGATTATACAGTGGAACTGAGAAATAGATTTAAGGGCCTAGATCTGATAGAATGCCTGATGAACTATGGAATGAGGTTCATGACATTGTACAGGAGACAGGAATCAAGACTATTGCCATGGAAAAGAAATGCAAAAAAAGCAAAATGGCTGTCTGGGGAGGCCTTACAAATAGCTGTGAAATGAAGAGAGGTGAAAAGCAAAGGAGAAAAGGAAAGATATAAGCATCTGAATGCAGAGTTCCAAAGAATAGCAAGAAGAGATAAGAAAGCCTTCTTCAGCGATCAATGCAAAGAAATAGAGGAAAAATGACTCATTGGAAAAGACTCTTGATGCTGGGAGGGATTGGGGGCAGGAGGAGAAGGGGACAACAGAGGATGAGATGGCTAGATGGCAACACTGACTCAATGGACGTGAGTCTGAGTGAACTCCGGGTGTTGTTGATGGACAGGGAGGCCTGGCGTGCTGTGATTCATGGGGTCACAAAGAGTCAGCCTCGACTGAACTGAACTGAAGCAGTGTCTTGCTAATAGAAAATATGTTCCAACCCAACACTGAAATGATGGACAATATAAAAGAGGAATGGAGTTCACCATTCTCCTAGAAAGACAAGATAGTTCTTTCTTAAATAATCAAATTACTTAACTGATCAGAAACCTTCTCATCTTTCTAGCAAAAAGTCTATATGCTTTCTTTTAATTATACATACCTCTTTATATTCTTCCTTTCTCCTAAAATGGAGAAAGTTGATTCCTCTCCTATCAAAGACAAATCAATACTTGTATATCAGTCTAGGGCATATCCTTTAAATCTGTCTTAACTACTGGTTTAGTCCTCCTTTTGATTTTCTCCTGAAATATAAATTACTTGCCTCATTATTAGATTATGCCTATCTTTGTATACTACTACTACTACTACTACTAAGTCACTTCAGTCGTGTCCGACTGTGTGTGACCCCATAGACGGCAGCCCACCAGGCTCCCCCGTCCCTGGGATTCTCCAGGCAAGAACACTGGAGTGGCTTGCCATTTCCTTCTCCAATGCATGAGAGTGAAAAGTGAAAGTGAAAGTCGCTCAGTCGTGCCCGACCCTTAGCGACCCCATGGACTGCAGCCCAGCAGGCTCCTCCACCCATGGGAGTTTCCAGGCAAGAGTACTGGAGTGGGGTGCCATTGCCAAGTATCTTCTAAAGCCTATCTTTCAAGGAGATGTAAAAGAGATAAACTAAAAATTATAAAACACAAGAAAAATTCACCCTTTTATATTCCCATCCAACATATCTTTTTTTGTTTCCATTCACTGTAATTAATATAAAAATTTTATAGATATATTATCCTTTTTGATTTTCATCCATTTTCCTACTCATTTGTGAAATGCTGTTTATCTCTGTAGTTCCACAAAATTGCCATAATGAAACTCACAATTTTTTCCTTTGATGAATACTTAGCAGACTCCTTTCTTGGATTCTCTTGCTTTTCATCCTACTATGTCACTATTTATACATTTTTACTCTAAATTTCTATTTAGATGTTGGCATTACTCTTTATTTGCTATCTCAGTGGTCTTATTTGTTATTACTTTATGTATGATCTGAATACTCAAAACCTGAACAGTAATATCTTAGCCCAAACTTCTCTTGTGCAATCCAGACTTGTGTATCCAAACATCTACTTGATACCTCCTTTTACAAGATTCAGAGCCATCCAATTAAATGTATCTGAAGTGGAATTGTTGATATATCTCTACCTGTCAACCAGGTCTTATTTTCCTTCAGTTTTTTTGTTTCTTTAAACCATCAATAAATGGAGCCACTATTCACCAGGCAGTCAATCAAAAAACAAAATAAATAAAAAAACAGCATAACTCCCCTTCTCTCCTCCCTCCACCCCCCAAAATATCCCTAGAAGTCATCACTGATTTCTTTTTTTTCTTTCATCACTTATGTTTCATCCATTAACAAATCCTGGTGGTTTTATCTATAAAATAATTGTCAACATATCCATTTCTGTCTCTACTGCCATCATGCTTGTCCTAATCATCAACAAGTCTTGTCAGTCAACTGTAATAGACTCTTGTCTTTCCACTTTAACTATTGCTGTTCCATAATTTGCTTTGTGCTGAGAAATCAGTGGTCTTTAAAAAATTTAATCTTGTCATTTTATTCCCCTGCTTTAATCTTTCAATGTTTTTTCATTGCACTGTGAATTAAATCAAAGCTTTAGGCTGAACATTACTAGTATTTTTAATAACTGAAAGTGACCAGAAATGTATAGAATCTGTTCTAAATGACATCAGATTAGACAGGAATATTCTTCAGAGCATGATGCAACAATTGGAGAAAAAATAACATCTTAGTTTGTTCAGTTCAGTTCAGTTCATTCGCTCAGTCGTGTCTGACTCTTTGCGACCCCATGAATCACAGCACGCCAGGCCTCCCTGTCCATCACCAACTCCCAGAGTTCATTCAGACTCACGTCCATCGAGTCCGTGATGCCATCCAGCCATCTCATCCTCGGTCGTCCCCTTCTTCTCCTGCCCCCAATCCCTCCCAGCATCAAGGTCTTTTCCAATGAGTCAACTCTTCGCATGAGGTGGCCAAAGTACTGGAGCTTCAGCTTTAGCATCATTCCTTCCAAAGAAATCCCAGGGCTAATCTCCTTCAGAATGGACTGGTTGGATCTCCTTGCAGTCCAAGGGACTCTCAAGAGTCTTCTCCAACACCACAGTTCAAAAGCATCAATTCTTCGGCGCTCAGCCTTCTTCACAGTCCAACTCTCACATCCATACATGACCACAGGAAAAACCATAGCCTTGACTAGACGGACCTTAGTCGGCAAAGTAATGTCTCTGCTTTTGAATATACTAACTCGGTTGGTCATAACTTTTCTTCCAAGGAGTAAGCGCCTTTTACTCACTAAAATTCAGACTATGCAGCAAACTGTTGCAAAAAAACCAGTGATTTACAGCTGTCCTCAGAGTTCCCAATTTCTCTTTTTGCAAATATTGGATTAGCATTGTGGTTGTGTGAGGGCACTTATTTCTACTCTGCCACTTCTTGGTCTTACCCTGGTTCTGTAGGATTATGGTTTCTATGCCCTGAGCATGCACACAGAAAGGGAAAATATCTAGTCTGAAATCCTTTAAAAGTAGATTTCCAGGGTTCTCACTCATAACATGAAAGTGCTGATTTTAGGTGGTCCTGTAGCTTGAAATAAGACTTTGTGTGTCTGTGTATCGGCATAATGCACTAACGCTGAAGCTGAAACTCCAGTACTTTGGCTCCCTGATGCAAAGAGCTGACTCATTGGAAAAGATCCTGATGCCATGAAAGACTGAAGGCAGGAGGAGAAGGGGAAGACAGAGAACAAGACAGTTGATGGCATCACCAACTCTATGGTTTGAGTAACATGAGTTTGAGTAAACTCCAGGAGAGGGAGGCCTGGCATGCTGCAGTCCACGGGGTCACAAAGAGTCAGACACGACTGAGCCACTGAACTGAACTAAATGCAGTAATGACTGTTGATTTACAAGACAGAAGGAAAACTTGTCCCTGATGTGGATTCTCACAGATGGAGGCAGCTTTCTGTAGCATATTTAAAAGAGACAAGAGAAGTAGAAGTAACTGTTCCATACTCAGTGAATATTGGCCTGTTTTGCTTGTGGGTCATACTCTACTGACTCCTGGAATAAAGTACATACTTTTCCCATTGCCATCTGTGCTCAAAGAATGTGTAGATAAATATTAATATTGCAATTTCTAAGTATAAAGCATCCCCCCCATCCTTGCATGTAAATAAAAACATTAAGATAGAAAAGCTTGACATCATGCATTAGTTAAGCTGATATCTGACCATGATAATCCCCAGTTAGTTTACATAAAAACAAAATATTTAACTGACCAGTTACCAAGTACTTAGTAGACATTTGGGTAACATGAAATAATTAAAAAATAAAGTTTCCAGAAAACTATGATTAAACATTAAAGTAGAGAAAATTCCAGCTGAGTGGAGTCCTTAATGACTATGATAATTTCCCTTAGTGCATCTTCAATAAATATTTGGGAAGGATGGAAGAAAGAAAAGAAAGAAGAAAAAACAAAGAAAGAGTGTGACACAGTCTTTAAGAACTTGGGCTTAGAAATAAGCAAAAATAATTTTCTAGTGGCTGTCTTACTATCTATGTACACTTTTGAAAATTATTTATGTCTTCAAGACTTTAATGTTCCCATTAGAAAATAGGGATAATAATAACTACTTCCTAAGACCTCAGTAAGATTATGCTTATTAAGCACCATACCTGATATTTCATATGGAAAGAAATAAAATGTTATTTGTATAATACTTAACTTTCATTGTTGTTGCTATCAAGGAAAACCAAAATCTGTAGATTATTAGCTGTTCTTTCTTCATAAAAAAATTAAATTTTGGTGAATTTTTCCTCTTTTTTGAACTGGACTATCAATGTTTAGGGGTTTAGATGAGGAGTTTAAAAGAATAGCTAATTAGTTTCCAATTAGAATACTGAATTTTGTTCTCTGAAATTATTTACAACATCTATACAAACAATTTAAACTAAATAAAACATTATGTATCATCCACACAAATATGTGATGCATGAATTGTTTTGTACCATTGAACATATCTGATTGTTATTTCTTCAGCTTCCAAAAGATTAATATTTATACATTACCTATCTCAGAGAAATTTGACCATGTATAAAACACAAACTGTCCTTTTATGCACAGAATATTGAAGCTAGCTGGTTACTTATCTTCATTTCAAATATTTTTATGAGATTCTGATGATGGAGAAGGTTATTAATCAAAATGTAAAATACTCATTGCTCATTTGATAGTGTACTTGATTTTCTTCCCCCAGATAGAAGACAGGAGAAGGCAATGGGACCCCACTCCAGTAAACTTGCCTGGCAAATCCCATGGACAGAGGAGCCTGGTAGGCTACAGTCCATGGGGTTGCTGGGAGTCAGACACTACTGAGCGACTTCACTTTGACTTTTCACTTTCATGCATCGGAGAAGGAAATGGCAACCCACTCCAGTGTTCTTGCCTGGAGAATCCCAGGGATGGGGGAACCTGGTGGGCTGCTATCTCTGGGGTCGCACAGAGTTGGACACGACTGAAGCAACTTAGCAGCAGCAGCAGCAGATAGAAGACAATTAACTAACATACATTACTCTTTTCATGTTTTTTGGCACCTACGTTTTTATTAAGGTTCACAAACTTCACAAGCTCCAGTTTAGCAATCACAGTTCTAGTGCTACTATTGTTTCTAATTTTACAGGCTGTTGTGCCAAATTCATGCAGCTGCTTGTTTTTATACAATCTTTATCCCCCCTACCCCTCAACCCACATACATACTATCTATCACTGGTACAAAGTCATTGTTTAATATGGACTTAAAACAACCACCACAACATACATGAAGGACACACAGCACAATGGTTATGAGTGTGTAGGCTCTAGTTCCCGACATTGTATCCCACCTCTGACATCCACTAGCTGGGTGAAGTCATCTTTTTGTGCTTTGATTTCAGGTAATAAGATGAGACTTGAAGAATCTATCCCAGAGTATATTGTGAGGAGCAAGGGAAGCATCACACATAACAATACTAAACTTCTATGTGAAAATGAATTTGAATAAAGCAAATAGGGGAGATTTATAAAGGGATTATTATAATCATCTAGAAAAGAGATGAGAATGACTTGGACCAGAGTGATGATGGCAAGGGAAACAGAGAAATTCAATAATCTGACATAATTTGGGGGATTAAAATTAAGAATTAATGTATGTGATTTCCCTTATGTATCAGTTCAGTTCAGTTGCTCAGTCGTGTCAGACTCTTTGTGACCCCATGAATCACAGCACGCCAGGCCTCCCTGTCCATCACCAACTCCCGGAGTTCACTCACATGCACGTCCACCGAGTCCATGATGCCATCCAGCCATCTCATCCTCTGTTGTCCCCTTCTCCTCCTGCCCCCAATCCCTCCCAGCATCAAAGTCTTTTCCAATAAGTCAACTCTTCACATGAGGTGGCCAAAGTACTGGAGCTTCAGCTTTAGCATCATTCCTTCCAAAGAACACCCAGGGCTGATCTCCTTCAGAATGGACCGGTTGGATCTCCTTACAGTCCAAGGGATTCTCAAGAGTCTTCTCCAACACCACAGTTGAAATGTCCTCTCTAATAAACTTATTTCATATATATTTTCTTCCAGTAAACAGTTCTTAACTATGCTATGTTTCATTGATCTCCATTTTCACTGATTCATAACATTTACTACTTATATCATCCCACTCTGCCTCATTTAGCTCTTCTGTATACTTTTGCATCTTGATAAATATTTGTGTATGTGTGTACATATATATTTAAGTATATGTATACTGATATAAATACATTATATATATATACACACACACACATAATGGTGGCTCAGCTGGTGAAGAATCTGCCCACAATGCAGGAGACCCCAGTTTGATTCCTGGGTTGGAAAGATCTACTGGAAAAAGGATAGGCTACTCACTCCAGTATTCTTGGGCTTCCCTGGTGACTCAGCTGGTAAAGAATCCACCTGCAATGTGGCAGACCTAGGTTTGACCCCTGGCTTGGTAAGATCCCCTGGAGAAGGGAATGGCTATCCACGCCAGTATTCTGGCCTGGAGAATTCCATAGAAGGTATAGTCCATGGGGTCGCAAAAGGTCAGATACAACTGAGAGACTTTCACTTTCATATATATATATGTGTGTGTGTGTGTGTGTGTGTGTGTGTGTGTGTGTATGAAATATATATAGCTTTCCTTGTGGCTCAGATGGAAAAGAATCTGCCTGTAATACAGGAGACCTAGGTTCACTCTCTGGGTTGGGAAGATCCCCTGGAGGAGGGCAAGGCAACCCACTCCAGTATTCCTGCCTGTAGGATCCCCATGGACAGAGGAGCCTGGTGGGTTATAGCCCAGAGGATCACAAAGAGTTGAACATGACTGAGAGACTAAGCACGGCATATATATAAACACACACACATATACATATATATATATATATATATATATAAATATATTATATATAAGATATATATATATATATAAATCTTATCTCCCAACCATATAATTATCTCTTTGAGAAAAAAAATCACACATTTCATTTTATGAAACTGAACTTCAGCATCACATGAAAGTTCTTTATGAAACTGAGTATCATCATCACATGTTTTACTTCATGTAAATGGTATAATTCACATGGTGAAAAAAAATCACAACTTACATAGACTGCTATATTGGTGTTTTGCAAAGTTTAAAAATGCTTAAAATATTGGTTATATATTCACTGATATATATATATATATATATATATATATGTATAAAAGCTTCCTTTGTGGCTCAAATGGGAAAGAATTGGCCTGCAATGTAGGAGACCTAGGTTCGATCCCTGGATTGGGGAGATCCTATGGAGAAGGGCATGGCACCCCACTCTAATATATATATAAATCTTATCTCCCAACCATATAATTATCTCTTTGAGAAAAAAAATCACACATTTCATTTTATGAAACTGAACTTCAGCATCACATGAAAGTTCTTTATGAAACTGAGTATCATCATCACATGTTTTACTTCATGTAAATGGTATAATTCACATGGTGAAAAAAAATCACAACTTACATAGACTGCTATATTGGTGTTTTGCAAAGTTTAAAAATGCTTAAAATATTGGTTATATATTCACTGATATATATATATATGTATGTATATATAAAAGCTTCCTTTGTGGCTCAAATGGGAAAGAATTGGCCTGCAATGTAGGAGACCTAGGTTCGATCCCTGGATTGGGGAGATCCTATGGAGAAGGGCATGGCACCCCACTCTAGTATTCCTGCCTGGAGAATCCCCGTGGACAGAGGAGCCTGGTGGTGGGCTACAGTCCATGGGGTCACAAAGAGTCAGACACGACTGAGCGACTAAGCAAAATCTATATATTTACACGTATATATACAAAATATATATATTAATCTTATCTCCCCAACCACATAATTATCTCTTTGAGAAAAAAATCACACATTTCACTTAATGAAACTGAACTTCAGCATCGCATGAAAGTTATTTTATGAAATTGAGTATCATCATCACATACTTCACTTTATGTAAATGGTATAATTCACATGGTGAAAAAAAATCACAACTTAAATATACTGCTATATTGGTGTTTTACAAAATTTAAAAATGCTTAAAATATTGGTTCTTGATATATATTAACTGTTCTATTAATATTGATATAGGGAAACCTGGAAAATTACACAGTACACACAAATGTGTGTCTATTATAAAGTGGATTTAGGAACACAAGTTCTTATTTTCTTACTTCTGGCAAAAGGACAATTGAAACAAGATATTATGACTCAGTTTTCACGTATCGCTCTATAGTCATTGTTTGTATCAAATAATCCCTGTCAGCACTTCAACTCTCTACTTTGTTTATTCATATTCAAGTAGACTGATGGCAAATCCTTTCATTTTTATAATTGAAGCAAAGTCTAAAAGAGCTTTCAGTAAGATCCTGAAGGCACTGTGATCCTTGATAAGTTGGCATAAACACAAGAGGCATGCAAGTCATTATTCAAAAGGGGCAGACAGAAGGGGCTCTGCAGGCATTTTCTATTTCATTCGTGACAAGAAACTTGTAAGCTATTCTTCATAGTCATTTTGATTTGGATAAATGTCTCATTTAATTGGTTGTTTTATTCATTTAACCAATTCATTTAATTGGTTGTTTAATTGGTTATTAAACTCTTAACCTAGTTTTCAGTTCACAGTGTATGGTCTGGAAGAGGTTTCCAGAGCTCAAGTCACATCCTGGTATTATCATCATATCTCAAGATGAAGACTCTTGTATATCAAGCTGCTGTGGCCTTTAAAGTACTCACTTGAGTTGCTAGAGATCACAGATTCAACATGTCTAATGCATCTATCAGAATCATTTTTATGAAAAAGAAATCATCAGATTTAAAACTGTAAAGCCAGATTCTGAACTTGAAATAAACAAAAACTGATTGTAGAATGTGAAACAAGTCAATCTTGATAGTCCTCAGAAACTTCACATGTAAAAGAAGAGGAAGAGAGGTTGATAATGACTAAGTTTTCTTTTGGAGTTATAGGATTCAGACCAATCTCCTTATATGGATGACACTTTTAGAGACCAGATTTTTAGATGGGAAGGATAAAACTATCATTTTCCGCTTTAGGATGAGCTTACTTTACCTTAGCTGTCTTAGAAGTATATGGTAAAGACACTTTTCTCTGGATAGCAGAAAGTCTGAGTTTATAAAACTTATTATGAGGCAATCAATGTGTTTTCTCCTCTCAAATTTGATAGTTCTATTTTAGAAATGTCACAGCTGTTATCAAGACAAGGAAAACCACCAAATCAGTTTCAATCTCCAGCGGTTTTCAAGAAATATCCAAATATTAGAGCAATTTGTTTGAAGATTTTATTTTCACCTTGGTATGAGATGTAGAAAATTCTAATCTGAACCTATACTATTTCATAGAGAAGGCAATGGCACCCTACTCCAGTACTCTTGCCTGGAAAATCCCATGGATGGAGGAACCTGGTAGGCTGCAATCCATGAGGTCGCTAAGAGTCGGACACGACTGAGTGACTTCACTTTCATAAATTGGAGAAGGAAATGGCAACCCACTCCAGTGTTCTTGCCTGGAGAATCCCAGGGACAGGGGAGCCTGGTGGGCTGCCGTCTATGGGGTTGCACAGAGTTGGACAGGACTGAAGCGACTTAACAGCAACAGCATACTATTTCATATTGGTTCTAAAACAATCTATTTATCAACTACTTTCCTTTATAAGATATTTTGTATCTTAAATTAGAACTGGACTTCCTGAAAGTCCCAAATTCAAAATGGGCCTCGTATACCTACTCACTTCATACAGGACATAACACATTAATCCTGAAATGACTTTCCTAAAGGGAAATCTCCCAAACTAGTTTATCTTTTTCCTTTGCCAAAGACTTAGCAAGTGACTCATGAGGGCTAAGGGGCAGGAGACGAGGCACAAGGAAGGGAGAGAAGAAAAACAGAGCAGAAACTTAAAAAGGTGTGCTTATCCTGGGTGTGACTAGAAGTGGAGGAACTGTTCTGAAAAGGAACTAGGCAGTCTATGTAGGAACCACTGTGTATCCAAGTATAATGCGGTAGCTGTAGTCATAGATGGAGTCCTTTTAACCTTGTCTCCCATTCTTCACAAACACAAGCACCCATTCTCATCAGTTAACATGACTGTGACATGAAAGTGACAATATCTTTAAAGCACACATGCCAACATTTTATAACATAAATTCTACTATTATTTTTTGCCTCTCAACAACTTTTTTCACCTCAGAGCATTCTGACCTTCATAATTACACATCATGGCCATTGAACTTTCTGGCATTAGGAGAACTGTTACTTGTCATTATTCCACATCTTATCGGGATTGCTGATATGACAGAAATTTCTCAATTCTCCTTTAGATCAACAGAGCAACACACTGTCTTGATTATGTTACAGCAAACCTTCCAAATGATGCTTAAATGACTTGTGAATATAGCAGGCAAGAAATGAAGAACATCAAGTAGCCTACCAGATATCGAAAATCCTATGTAATATAAGGTGGTTTTGCTTAAGAAAATTAGTACCAAACTTTTCATATTTACAAAAAGAGTATTCTTTTCTATTAGCATAGATGGTTGCAAGCAGATAATTCATGAAAAAAAAGAACACAAGAGATATGTGATACAGTGATACTTTTTCATCTTTAAAATAATCAATAATCTTAAAGTTTGATAATACTGGAGGTTATGTAATATTTAGTGCTTTGAAGGGGACTACTAAGAAAAATCTAGAATTATTGGAATTTATGCTTTTCTCATGGTATAATTAATCCTACAAATTTCAACTATGAAAAATTGCATATAGATGAGATTTTTGAGAACTAGATGGCAAGGTCTGTGATTATTAAATGAGGTTTGGGTCATATATTCTACATTTTACATTGCTGTCCTCCCATGTCTGATGATCTGACTGCCTGTCAGTTATCAGTAACATCTGCTGCTAGCAGTCACAGAGCAGCTCATGAGAGCTGTGTGATCCTGCCCTAGAATTCATGCCAGAACAGTCACCTCTGAATATCAGTAGACCACCTGGGCATCCAGCTACCGTGTGTAACAACATCTCCTGCTCTTTCATGAACGCCAGAGATACAGAAAAAGAACTTGGACGTGGAAGGCAAAGAAAACCTGGTCCCTCCAAAAAGAGTCATCCCTCAGTTACTGAATTTCTCCATCTGTAAACCATCCACCTCCCCTGACTGCAGTTATAACATTTTAGTTTAAATGAACCTCCTATATAACTTTCAAAGTGGTCAAGCTTTTTCAAATGGAAGGCCTGCAATCAGTATGAGGCAAGGGAATGATCTCTCAATTCTCAAGCAGTTTCCCTCGAGACTTGGCTGGCATCTACCGAGCCAATATTTACTAGCCATTGACTTTGTGTCAAGCACCATGCTGGACTCTTGGGCATGAAGAAAGAATAATAAAACATGGTTCTTTATCTTCAAGTAGTTCACAGGCCAGCCTAGTTCTCTGAGTGTAAGAACCAGGCATATTAAGGTACAGTCATCAGTTTGCATTTGACAGTTGAAGAGCAGTCTCCCATGCCAACAAGAAAAGGATTGTCTTAAGAGGTGCTCATCTAACCATAATCCCTTCATGGACAGAATTTTCTTTTCCTGGTCTTTAATCATCTGGAGACATTCTGTTTCATATTAAGGACCTGAGACATTTTCAAACAAAGTTATAAGTTCTGCTTCAGATAAAGAAGCAGAATGTGTCCCCTTTCCTAGGGAACAACTATAAAACTCTAATGCCATGAATGGAAAACTATGATTCTCTTACATACATCACCTTACAGATATCTTTTTATTTGTTGTAAAATTTTTAGTCAGATAAATGTGAAACATATAAAAATATCCATATTGATATGAAGCACTCATTACAAATACTCACAGAACCCACTGTGATGGGAAGTCATACTCTACTTTGACAGTTTTTGATTTTTTAAAAATAAATTGGTAGTGGGCAACATAGGTTACATTACACTTTAGAAGACGAATTAAGAAGGAAACATGAAATAGCAACCCTTAGACTATGATTTGGCTTACTTATTAGTCACAAACCAGAAGAAGATGGCACATGGTTTATTTCTCCAGATCTGATACTGAAAGCACAGTGAAGATAATTTCCTCATCTCTGTTTCATTAAAATTGCAACATGTCATTCTTGTGACATTTAAAGGTTGTTTCATAGAGAACATCATTGCTCATTCAGGTGTTTGCTGAAGAAGCTGTGTTTAATCCAAAATTTTCTCCTCTTACCAAGCTTCCAATATCAACCCCATCCTCTCTGTAGATAATCTTTGCTTTCCACTCTTCTTGAGCTCAAAGAAGCTGACCCAACTTTCTATTCATTTCTACCTTGAAATATCTCATATAGCCCTTAGTTGTTTCTTTCTATTTTAGGAGGGAGAGTCAACTTTCCAAAGCTAAATCCTGCCCTTAAGACCTTAAACTCAAATAGAGGAACACTAGACTGGGAGCAAAAGGTGTGGGTATGATGCTCAGCCCTGACAGCTTCTAGCTGCATGACCTAGTTTCTTTGCAACTCAAAACTTTAAATTGTAGAAAAAGACAACAATACTCATTCACAGTGCTTTGTAAGAACACAGTGAAACAATAAGCATAAAACTGCGTTGTAAACTAAAAAGTGGTACTTTACCATATCTAGAATATTCTTCCAGTATCTGTAGGCATTAATCTGATCACTTGTTGCTTCCTCTTTCTTCTTCACTATATCCTAGATTTTTAAATCCTATCAGCTTACATCTTACTTTTTCTATGATAAAATATCTTACTTTATCTATGGTAAGAATAACAAATATAAACTAATTACTTTGATCATATTTACCCTTTAAGTTACTATGCATTTTCTTCCCTAATTACTGTGAATCTTCTTTTAAAAGTTTTTCTTTTCTCTATGTATCTTTACAATTCAATTTTCTTGACATCTTATATTCTAGTATTTTTCTTGATCCTATCATCTAAATTTGCACATGAAGCTTTTTATGAGCTTTCATAATTCTTTCTCACTTCTCTGCAGCATTTGACACTGCTGACAATCACCATTACATTCTAAGTTCTGATATATTTTTCTTCTTTCCTGACAGCTTTGATTTTCCATTCACTTTCTCTTTTTTTCTCCCACCCCTAAATGTATGTGCTACCTAAGGACATGCTTTGCTATTCTGCCCTCTATATTCTCTTTTTTGGCAAATATCCATGCTCAAATACTTATTTAATTATAAGTTCTGTAAACCTAACTTTCAAATATGTCACCTTTCTTACACAATAATTTGCCTCCACTCTGCAGCACATTTTCAATTTCCTCAGATATACCTTTAACTTTCTATGACCTTAAAGAGTCAAGACTTTCCATTCTGTTTCTCAAAACTGAAAAGAAAGCTTGTAGATCCTGGGGTCTTCTCTTGCAAAGTCAGAGAAGTGCTCAGGGAGCACTAGATTTTCATCAGGTCTAATTATCACTCAGCATTCCAGTGTTAGAGTGGACTGTTTTACCCTTAAACAGTTAATTTCTATATTCCTATCTTGATTCAGAAATTCCAAAAGTTAAGATAATTTCTCAAACCCAAATAAAAGAATAAAATATAAAGTTGTTTTACAATTAAGGTGCAGAATGTAAAATCATAAGTAAAACTATAAGGTCCTACAGTCCAGTATAGGGAGCTATATTCAATATCCTATGATAAACCATGATGGAAAAACATATAAAAAATGAATGTCTAATGTGTATAACTGAGTCACTATGCTGTACAACAGATATTGATATAACAGTGGAAATCAACTATACATCAATAAAAAATGAAATTAAAAAACAAATAAAATATTGGTTGACCAAATAAAATGGAGAAAATATACAAAACCAAGACTGCATACTGCTGAACCATGAAAAAACAAAATGAGTAGAAAAGTGTAATCAAATCTTTGACTATGGAGGAACTCATGTAGAAACATATTTTAGTATCCAGGCACATCATGGTGGCAACAGAGAAATGTTACACCACAATATTTATTTCAATTTTTGTATAGTTCTAGTATAAATCAGTGGTTAGTTTGATAACAAAATATTTTAGAGTTTGTAATCAGTCAAGTTCAAATTCCTGCAGATATAATGAAATCTATTAAGATGAATATATTTTTACAGGTAATTAAAAAAATCTATTAAAAATCTCCAACTACCTTTTCAATGGAACTTAAAACTCAATCTTATTGATACTTAATATTCAAATTCTGAACAGTTGTATCAATCTTCCCTCAATATTATTTCACACCCTCAAAAGAATCATTGCTGGTATCTAGAACCAGTTATTGCCGAAATCATTCAGCCTTATTTAAATAAATATCATAATTGGTTTCCTTTTAAAACTACATTTCTGGTTGACTAGAACAACAGTGAAATGATTGGTAGTCAGGCACTTAAGACAGACATCACCAACAATGACAGTATAATCATAGCTTAAGACGTTACACATTTACTTCAGTAGTTACCATAGAGACTTAAATTTGGCTCTTTAATACAAAGTACATGAATTTCATTTTGAATGCATTCATTTTGGTTAGAAAGGTGCACCAGCTTTCCTAGTTGAATGCACATATATAGGCACAATTTTGGAATTTTGTCCCAGAAATCTTAAGGGATCAAACATGCTGCTGCTGCTGCTAAGTCGCTTCAGTCGTGTCCGACTCTGTGTGACCCCACAGACAGCAGCCCACCAGGCTCCCCCGTCTGTGGGATTCTCCAGGCAAGAACACTGGAGTGGGTTGCCATTTCCTTCTCCAATGCATGAGAGAAAAGTGAAAGTGAAGTCGCTCAGTCGTGTCTGACTCTTTGCGACCCCATGGACTGCAGCCCATCAGGCGCCTCCATCCATGGGATTTTCCAGGCAAGAGTACTGGAGTGGGGTGCCACTGCCTTCTCCAAGGGATCAAACATAGGTATATTTAAAAAAAAAAATATATATATATATATATATATTCAGTTCCTGGAGTTTTTAATGGGTACTTCATTACTTCATCATTTGAAGCCTAGTTTGGCAAATATATATATATTGATTTCAGTTCAGTTCAGTCTCTCAGTCGTGTCTTATTCTTTGCAATCCCATGAATCGCAGCACACCAGGCCTCCCTGTGCATCACCAACTCCCGGAGTTCACTCAAACTCAGGTCCATCGAGTCGGTGATGCCATCCAGCCATCTCATCCTCTGTCGTTCCCTTTTCCTCCTGCCCTCAATCCCTCATTTAGTGATATTTTATTAAAGTAATTCTGAAGAGGGAAAACAAAAGGGAGGGGAACCAGATATTTTAGCCTAAACTTAGGTGTGGTTCAAAGCACAAAGAAGGAATGAACACAGTAGTAAAGTTCTGAGATTTCACTGATTTCAGGTCTCTGCTCCTCTCCTACCCTCTTGTCTATGAGACTTGAAATTTTAATTTATAAATTCTTCCCTGGTTATCTTAGATCATAGAAATTTTTCCTTTGAACTTAATGAGCTTTATATTTGCACCTTGAAATGATCCTAAACTATATTATACTCTCCAAACCTTCAATAAATTTAGGAGCGATCTATCTACAGATATGCCATTCACAGTGTCTAGTGCAGGTCTAGGTATATAATTATTATATTGATTGATGGGTAAAATGGGAGTAGATTGATACATAAGCCTATAAAGGTAATCTAAAGTATAATGCAAACATGATTGGTGCATTAAAATTAAAACCAAACACATGGGAGAAAGAACCTGATATCCATTACGATAATACATGTAAAATAATTCTATAAAGCACTATTCAAATGTAAAGTCTCATCAAAAAAAAAAAAACTCCCAGAGGAGTTTTGTTCATTTGAGAAACTATTGTTCTGAGAGAATAAACTGTTCCTAACTCTAAAATAGGAAGCTTTCCTTTTCCCAAAGCATTAGGGTATTTGCGCTCTTACAGACTTGGCATGAGAGATGTGATACTCTTGCATTATGTTCCACAGTGAATGTTCTCTTTGCAAATCTTTGCAAAGCTGGATCCTTCTTGTCAGTTTGGTCTCAGCTAAAATGCTTCCTTAGAATGGGCTTCCTTGACCACTCCAAAATAATGCAGTGCTCCACATCTCACTGGATTTTCTTCAAAGCACTCACCTTTATTTGAAATTAACAGGCTACTTTTAATTTTTTTTCTGTTTATTCATTTATCATATTTCTCCCTCTGGCACAAGTTCTATGAGACTATGGACTGATCTTCTACAGGTCTGTATGTCCAATTACTAAGAAATATTTATAAACTAAATAAAATTCTCCAAAGTAAATTTACTTATAAACTTCACTTGAATTTAATGGCAGGTTTATTTCATTTCCTCAAACCCAGGATATATAATTTAAATGATCCTTAAAATTTCAAAACTCAAAATAGTTTTGGAAGTTATTTAACTCTCCCTTTCCATTAAGGGAAAAAAAAAATGGGACCTTAATTTATAAAATAAATAGTTCAAAGTCAATTCACTGAGCACATATTTAGATAGATAAAGGATGTTAAACATTTCATTATCAAAATATCTTAGGTGCACTTTAAGTGTAAAATCAGCAGCATAATTGACTTAATTATCAGTGCCATTTCATATAATTAAGTACACTTAATGGGAAACTTTAGTAAAATATGGCCATGACAGAAAGTGTCAAACTTCTCCATGCAATAATTCTGAGCACATTAAACTCTTCAGAAAGTTCTTTTTATTGCCATAAATTCAAATAGTTCAATTGAGGTTCTTCATATTTAGAATCATAAAGATTTTTATAGTTAATGTGAATACACATTATAGTTAATGTGAATTTAGTTACTATTTCTTCCCTGCACATTAGCAGAGAAGAATAAAAAAAAAAAACAGTCAGAATTAGTGTGTTTTATAAAAGAGACATTTCAGATATTTGCCCTAATAAAGCTTGTTGGTTTCTTAATGTGCTAAAATTCAGTAAAAAGCTAAGCGAATCTGGTTTACTGCTATTGCCTCCTACAAGGAAATTCTTCATAGTATCTTTGAAACATATCTGCATTTGCTAAAGAAAAACGTTGTCCAAAATGTTTTAAAAATCATAAATTCTCTTTTCTGTATTTTTGCTTCCATTTAATGGTTTAACTCAAGAAAACAGTGCCAAAGTTTAGGGTAATCTTAAAATTTATCCCAGTGAGTATTTCTGAATAAATCCCATAAAGAATTATTCAACTCTGGTTTATATATTAATGGAAATAAAATGCAGATTTTACAGATTACTATTTTCATATAATCTTAACTCCATTTTCCCCATTTTATGCATTTCTACATATCCATCTTCAAACTTTTATAATTCCTGAATTTTCTTAATTATCTAACACCTTCTGGATGTCTGGTGAGTCTTCTTCACTGCAGGCAGATTATTTACCATCTGAGCCACCTGATAAGCATACCTCTCAACACACATTTGCAACAGATATTATATTGTAAACTTTAAAAAATAAATATATTTATTATTACACTATATACTTTATATTAACTACAACTAACTTATATCTGGGTCTTCATGAATATTTAACTATTTGCACTCAGACTCACATGTACATAAATTTATATGGGTAGATAGATGATTGATAGATGGATAAACAGAGCAAACAGAATAAGTTGAATTTCAGATGCTTATATATGCAGGCTGACAAATATAGTGTACATTTACATTATCAGAGAAACACTCTCATGATAAGAATTCAGGTCACAAAAAAGAAGCAGTGAATGTCATCAGTTCAAGAAGGCACTAAACTGTGAGCGGTACTATTAACTCCAAAAAATTTTTTTTATAAAAAAATCACTTTTAGAGTCAAAAGTCGCTCAGTCGTGTCTGACTCTCTGCGACCCCAAGGACAATACAGTTCATGGAATTATCCAGACCAGGATACTGGAGTGGGTAGCCTTTCCCTTCTCAGGGGATCTTCCCAACCCAGGGATTGAACCCAAGTCTCCTGCATTGCAGTTGGGTTCTTTACCAGCTGAGCCACAAGGGAAGCCCTATAAAAGAGAACCAGAGATTAATATCAAGTTCTAGTGTACCTAAGTCCCCTGCAATGATTTATATTTCTAAAACAAAGTACATCTCAATGTAGCTAGCATATGTTTGTGAGGTTAAACATTACATGGATGACAATCCAATATAATATCTATTCTCATATTTTGCTTTTGTGAACTAGAAAGTTCAAATGAAGAAGTATAGTTATCAAAATGACCAAGCCTTAGGGTATTATAACTTTAAAAGCAAAACAAGTTCTGCTAACATTTTCTAACATTATCCTACAGTTTCTCTTTTGCTGTCTCGCATACAGGGTTATTGTTACCATCTTTCTAAATTCCATATATATCTAATTTTCTTGTTGTTCATTTGTGTTTTCTAAAGGAGCAAGGAAATCAAGTATGCATTTTGGTTAACATTCAAAATAAAATTCTAACACATTTATTTTAGAAAATAGTTTTCTATATGTATCTAAATTAAATATTATATGAGCCTATTGACCCAATGTTCTGAAATATATATAATAGATGTAACACAGTCTCTAGAAACAATGTCTTAGCTACCCCTTACCTAAAAGTATCTTATTCTATAATTTCAATTAAACGAAGAATAAAGAGACGGAAGAGAGATGTTTAAACAACTGTTTAAGTTAGAGTGGTGGCCCAAATGCTAGAAAATCTCATTGTAAGCACAGAAGTAAAAATTGTAAGCCATCTGCAGCATATTTGAGGTTTATCCTGCACCAGGTAGATAACTTTAGAGTAGTTTTCTGGACTAAATAATTGCTAGTGGTTTATATTCTTTACGGAGGTATACATGAACAAAATCTTTTAGACTTTTATGTCTGTTTATGACCTCTTAGACTTTAAAAGAGGCTAATAATATACAAACTTTCAGTTATAAGTTCTAACATCTAATGTACAGTTTGGTGACTATAGTTATAATTCTCTGTTACATACCTGAAGTTTGTTAATAGTAGATCTTAACTATATGAGGTGATGAATATGTTAATTAGCTTGATTGTGGTAATCATTTCCCACATCACATATGTATAGCATCATGATGCAAAACTCAAATAGATACAATTTTTGCCAATATATCTGGGGTAAGGAAAGAGGCTAAGAAGTTTCTATATTAATATTAAGTCAGTACTTTATAATATTTAAATAAAAGTGTTCTACAAAACCATCTTCACCAAAATTGGTGATAACACATGAACTTAGATTAAGTTAATTTAGTTAAAAGATTTCTATTATAGTCTGGTTTCTATGACTAGCCAAATAAAACAAAAACAGTCAAATTTTACATACTGATAGACAATCCAATATGCTCAAATTTACATGAATTAAATTTAAATAAAATGAACAGTTCTAACAGATATAACTCAACTAGACTTTTGTCAAAATTTATTTCTATTTAATAAATCATTATGATTGACATTTTCAGTTGTAAAAATTATAATTGCATGGATTTTTTAAGAAAATTCAATACTTTCAATAATATCACAAACCTTAGTACTACAATCCCCAAAAAGTCTACAAACGTTTCACCTCATTTACCATGCTATTCTGTTCAATAAGAACCTCTGCCTTTCATTTTTCCATTATATATTATGTCAACTCAAATTTCTTTTCTACTTCATTGCTTGTGAAATTTTGATATAAATGGACTTTACATCATGAAACATGTTCTTCAGATAAATATATTGCTACTTTTATAGTGATCTAGAAGGAAAGAAAATTGGGGCATTTGAAGTAAATCTCATTCTGTTAATTAAACTACTGATGTCAAAAGAGCTTATTTTTAAGGGTAGTGATAATAATAAAATGAAAATTTCCATAGTATGGTACAGCTCATAAAAAATTCAATAAGTATTGTCTTATTTAACCTTTATAGTTGTCCTGAGAGGTAGATGGTTAGAATCATACTGAGGGTATGTAAAAAGAAACGAGGCTAATATACATGAGAATCTCAGCTAGACTGTAGAAGTCTATAGCTGACTGGATATCATCAGTTACATTTTTTCTTCATTTGTTTCTCTTTTTCTGTGTGGGTGAGTGTGTGTGTGTGTGTGTGTGTGTGTGTGCACATGCGCATGCTTATCAACTTTACTGAAGTATATTTAACATACACTGGACTTGTCAACTACAAACTGAAACTTGCCATGGGTACCCGCTTGTCAATGCAGGAAATGTAAGAGACACAGGTTCGATCCCTAGGTTGGGAAAATCCCTTGGAGTAGGAAATGGCAACCCACTCCAGTATTCTTACTGGGAGAATGCCATGGACAGAGGAGCCTGGTGAGCTACAGTGCCATGTGGCTGTAAGAGTTGGACATGACTGAAGTGACTTGGCACACACATGGGCACTTGCCATCTTCCTCTACAAGGATTAAAGTATGTGCTGCTACAATTGCCGACCTCCAATATCTCCTGAAGGAGTTCAGGGTGGAGAGCAGAAATGACACACTCTGTGCTCCAGGAAAAGTAGCAGGCCAGGTCTTTAGATATGTATTTTTAGGTTGATTTTATATGCCCATATTTGTATCTCCTCATATCTAGAAAAGAACTAAAATCCTTAATGGTAATGGCTGTTTCTTATGACTAGCAGGAGCTTCACAAGATCAGTAGAAAGTTTCTGGAAAAATATGTATTTGATTCCATGTATTCCCCCTTTACCAAAAGCACATATATACTGACTGACCTTTTCCCCCTGCCTCTTTGGAACAGTTTCTCAAAGCTATCTGAGGTGCTGTCTCCCATGCTCAGTCCTCATTTTGCCCCAAATAAAACTTAACTCACAACTCTCATGTTGTGCAAATTTTTAAGTTTACAAAGTAAGTGATGCTGACTAGTGTCGAGTTGTTTAAAACTGCACAGCATAGACCACTAAAACAGTAACACCTGCCACCTAGGACACAATTCATGGGTGACAAATGGGGGTGATCAGCACGATGCACACCATCGCATTTAATAGTCCCCTAGACAAATCAGAACAGTGATGTAATCTTTCTTACATATATGGACAAACTAGAGCTTAGGAGACCTGATGCCTTACCCTCACACAGATAATAGGTGCTAGAGCCTTGGTCTTGAACCTGCAACGCCTCCTTCGAGACCATACTTGTAACCTTCCCTTGTAGCTCAGTTGGTAAAGAATCTGCCTGCAACGCAGGAGACCTGGATTCAATTCCTAGCTTGAGAAAATCCCCTGGAGAAGGAAACGGCAGTCCACTCCACTATTCTTGCCTAGAAAAATCCCATGGACAGAGGAGCCTGGCAGGCTACAGTCCATGGGGTCATAAGAGTCAGACACGACTTAGTGACTAAACCACAACCACCACATTTCAGGGCAGGGGGACACTCTGAGTCCTTTGCTGCCTTCTGACTTTTTATGACTCAATTGGTTCTACAGTGCAGATTATCTCATATATTGTGTGCTTTTAGAGATACTGCCCATGTGCTAGTGCCTCATGCAAGGCAAGGACTTTGGTGGTGATGCTTTTTGAATGGTACTGATGCTGCCATCAGGGATATTATTTAAAGACAGATGACACCTTTGATGATAAATTCATATTATACTGATTTGATTTTGTCATAAACTATTTTACATGGATATTCATTTCTGAGTTTCTATCTAGAATTTCAACCACTAAGAATTTTCAACATCTGCTGCTTCATATTCCTCTTCTCTTCCTTAGTTTTTTTCTCTTAAACACTATCACTAACAGAGTAACATATTTTATTTCTCTTGTTCACTGTCTGTATCCTTCACTAAAATATAAGTTCCACAGGACACACATTTTTGTCTATTTTGTTCACAACTCTATGCCCTGCACCTATTGAGCAGGAAATAAATATCAGTTAAAAATTAACATTTATATTTTAGGACTTAATGTTATTTTGATGATTGTTGTGTAATGAAGTGGAAAATAGTATCTGAGACTAATTTTTCAAGAGCACTTGGATCTACTTGTACGTATTTTCACTGGACATGTATTACACATAGGAGGCTACAGCCTATTACAAAAAGATTAAATCACTAGATGAGACCACTTTCTCAGTATTCTGGAAGAAGACTGCATCTGTATATTAACTTCTCCTCTTTCTCCTGATAATACTACTGTTTTGGGGGTTGTCATGTTATGGAGGGGTGAATCTGATTAGGGACAATAGTGCTATAGAAATCAGCAGCACAGTCACTGGTCTCAGAATGCTGCAGTTCAATTTTCAACTATTCTACTTACTAGTTCCATACATAAGCAGGGATTTTGGAGCCCCAAAAAATAGAGTCAGCCATGGGTTCCCCATCTATTTGCCATAAAGTGAAGGGACCGGATGCCATGATCTTAGTTTTTTGAATGTTGAGCTTTAAGTCAACTTTTTCACTCTCCTCTTTCAATTTCATCAAGAGGCTTTTTGGTTCTTCTTCACTTTCTGCCATCTTTACTACTATTATAATCACCTTTTCACAGTTGATATTAAATAATTGTCTATATATGGCCTCCACAGGTGGTTCAATGGTAAAGAACCTGCCTGCAATGCAGGAGACAGGAGTTTGATCCCTGGGTCAGGAAGATCCCCTGGAGAAGGAAATGACAACTCCAGTATTCCTGTCTGGGAAATCTCATGGACAGAGGAGTCTAGTCATAGACTCCTGGAGTCATGGCAGAGTCCAGTCCATGGGGTTGCAAATATTTAGACATGAATTGATGCTTTTGAACTGTGGTGTTGGAGAAGACACTTAAGAGCCCCTTGGACTGCAAGGAGATCCAACCAGTCCATTCTGAAGGAGATCAGCCTTGGGTGTTCTTTGGAAGGAATGATGCTGAAGCTGAAACTCCAGTACTTTGCCCACCTCATGGGAAGAGTTGACTCATTGGAAAAGACTCTGATGCTGGGAGGGATTAGGGGCAGGAGGAGAAGGGGACGACCGAGGATGAGATGGCTGGATGGCATCAATGACTCGATGGATGTGAGTTTGAGTGAACTCCAGGAGTTGGTGATGGACAGGGAGGCCTGGTGTGCTGTGATTCGTGTGATCGCAGAGTCGGACATGACTGAGAAACTGAACTGAACTGACTACACAATAAAAATTTTCCTGTACTTGCATGACAGTGACAAGAAAACCGTATGTATAAAACAAAAATCTACTACATTTTACTGACAATAAAGTGTGTTAGGTTGCTTCAGTCATGTCTGACTCTTCACAGCCCCATGGACTGTAGCCTGCCAAGTTCTTCCCTCCCTGGGATTCTCCAGGCAAGAGTACTGGAGTGGGTGTCCATGGCCTTCTCCAGGGGATCTTCCTGACACAGGGACTGAACCTGAGTCTCATGTCTCCTGCACTGGCAGGTGGGTTCTTTACCACTACCGCCATCTGGAAAGGCCTATGAGAGTAAAAGCACCAGGATATAAAACAAAAATCTACTACATTTTACTGACAATAAAGTGTGTTAGGTTGCTTCAGTCATGTCTGACTCTTCGCAGCCCCATGGACTGTAGCCTGCCAGGTTCTTCCCTCCCTGGGATTCTCCAGGCAAGAGTACTGGAGTGGGTGTCCATGCCCTTCTCCAGGGGATCTTCCTGACACAGGGACTGAACCTGAGTCTCATGTCTCCTGCACTGGCAGGTGGGTTCTTACCACTACCGCCATCTGGAAAGGCCTATGAGAGTAAAAGCACCAGGTCTTATTCATTTCTGCAGCCTCAGTATCTGTCAAGTGTAGCAAATATACTACATGTTCCATATATGTTTGCTGTATAATAATTAAGCTGGATATTAGACATAGATCTTCTGAATATGAATCCCTAACATATTCTCATTTCATTAAGTCATACATCTTTTTATGAAATTAATCTAAAGGAGAGTGTCATCACTTTGCTAATATATTGTTCTAGCATTTTCTCTTAGTCAACATTTTCCTCAACCAGGGTACCAACTATTAAATAAAGACATATCCATGTCACACAAAGAAAAGTAAAACACAAATCAAGAGACTAATAAAGAGCAAGATACACACTTTGTTTCTGCTGATAATATACGGAAACTAAAGACAATGACGAAGAGGGCAATGGCACCCCACTCCAGTACTCTTTCCTGGAGAATCCCATGGACAGAGGAGCCGGTGGCCTCAGTCCATGGGGTCACTAAGAGTCGACACGACTGAGCGACTTCACTTTCACTTTTCACTTTTATGCATTGGAGAAGGAAATGGCAACCCACTCCAGTGTTCTTGCCTGGAGAATCCCAGGGACGGGGGAGCCTGGTGGGCCTCTGTCTGTGGGGTCGCACAGAGTTGGACATGACTAAAGCGACTTAGCAGAGCAGAGCAGAAAGACAATGAATGTTTTAAACATTCAAAGAACATTCACTTATGAGTACTTCATTTCTTACAAAGAAGATGTATCATATTATTCCACTAAATTCTTTCCTAAGTAGATTTTTCCCTAACACATCTTTCAATCAGTTAGGTGAAGATCACCCATCCAATCTGAGAGCTCTGTGATGAAGGTAAGGGGAGTCTATTGACAGAGAATCAAGCTTAACAGGTGAGCAGAAAGAAGGTGAATAAGACTGTTAGAAAAGAAGGGGAAAAAGATGAGCAACAGGATTGCTAGATATTACTAACGTTGCTATGTTGTTTTTCCTTATGAATTTCAACACAGCATTCAAGGAATATTGGTTAATTAAGGTGTAAATACTCTCTTCATTAAGTCTAAGGATATGAGAAAACTGTTTTTAATCTTTTGAATATACTTTCTTTCATTTCTAACTCCTTTCCTTCCATCTTTTTTCATCTTCCTTTTTTAACTGTTAGCTTTTACATTCTGTACTTTGAGAACTACACTGAGTAAAAAATTGGGGTCTCCAAATGTTCCAAAGATTGTGCAAAGATGAATCACATACTTGACAGTAAGAAGACATTCCTAAGTATGCTATTAAGCCTTGTGGGGCAAGTTCCATTTGACTATAAATATATAAACAAATATGGAAAGAATAAAATTCCATTAACTAATGATCTCAGACACTGGACTGTAAGGAAGATTTATAGGCAAAAAATTATATAACAAAGACATCCTAGTGCTTCTAAAATAATCCATATTATTCAAGATCCATTAAATTTCACGTTATATAAACTCAAAGTAATTCTTATTCTCAGATTTTGACATTTGCTTACATAACATCAAATATATTTATATTTGTGAATGATAAAGCTTACTTTCTAAATGCGAAATTAAAAGGCATAATTCTTGAACTTCATAGATAAGTATATCTAAACTGTAATAATTTTGTTGTACAAATAATGCAGCAAAACAATAGTGTTTCAAATAACGTGTCAAATTATAGAAAGGAAAAAACAGCAGTATTACTAATTTAACTAATTTTTAAATGATACTGAATGTGGTTTGAAGAAAAAAAACAGTATGTTATTCCTCATGATTTCTTAGTAAGAAGGAACATTTATGTGTTCATATTTAAAATTTTCAAATGCAACATTAAAATTATTAATATACTTCCTAGTATCAGATATATGATGGATTAATTCTTAATTTTTGTTTACTTGGAAGGCCATTTAAAAAGTACATTTGCATACAACTCATTCATCAAACAATAATGTCTATGATTGTGAAAACAGTCATGCTACTTGAATTATCCAGAATGCCTTTGAACACAGGTCATTCTAAAAGTATTTGAGAATAACCTCAAGCAGCACTTGTAAATACAGATATCGTAACACTTTCAAGTTTCAGTTCAAAAACACCATGTGATTTTTAGAGTAATGTTTTATTTTAAAACTAAAGCCCTTCTTTAATTAAAAAACTAAAAGCGCTAATACCTTTGAACTATGTATACAAGAATTACTTTGAAAATTTTAAAAATGCCTCTAATTTCCCATTTATTCATAAATACTGCATGCAAAAAGACTCTAGCTTCTAAACAAGTATTAAAATGACCAACTGATCAGTAATTTGTATCACTTCCCAGAAAAGATCTGACAGTAAATTACTGAGTCTACACATGCATGCTACAGCATAGTATGTTCAGAGTCAAAAAATAAAGTAAAATGAAATTACCCTAAAAGACATTTCAAGATTCTCTCCACCCCAGATATCCATTCCTGCATCGTAAGTTCCTATCTCTTCAAAGTAGTTTCTGTCAATAGAAAATAGGCCACCAGCCATAGTTGGGGTCCTAGTTGAAAAAAAAAACAAAAACAAAAGAATATCTTTTGAAAACAATGTGTGGAGTTTAATGAGACTATAGCAAGTATTTCTGAAACATTTTAAATAAAAAGCAGTATACTTAAAAATTTCAAACTGGAAACATAAAGCCAAATTATAAGAGGTTTTAAAATTAATAAATAGCATTTTATTTCACATTTTCTGTAAAACTAAACTTAGATTAGCCTATAGTTTTTCTTATGGGTGATCAAATAGATATAAGGAACACTGGCCATTTAAGACAGGGGCATATACATACTGTGTGAAAGGCATAGTGAAGAGAAATCTTAGTTCTTATCACTATCCTTAAAAAGCTGAACTAGTCATGAAACTTCTAGTTGTGATCCTGTCACCTAATTATAAATTATTTTAATATGAAATAGAAACCTATGGAAATGGTTTCTCTGCTGGGCATACACACCGAGGAAACCAGAATTGAAAGAGACACGTGTACCCCAATGTTCATTGCCGCACTGTTTATAATAGCCAGGACATGGAAGCAACCTAGATGTCCATCAGAAAGAAAAGATCTACAGTCTATTTGAATAGGAAAAAATAAGTGCTGTGAAATATTTATAGGCAATAAGTATCTGATAATAGTTACATAAGTATCATAACTTTAAATCTAATTGTCTATAGCTAATTGTTTTACCTAATTAAAATGATAAAATGAATCATATAACCCTATAGATAAACATAAATCCTGTATATTATTCACGGGTTTAGAAGGACATTTGTGCCAAATGTCCTTCAACTTTTTACTAGGAATAAATGATTTTGGTTTTCACATTCAAACTTTCTCTGTAGAAACTAAGAAATTAGGTGCTAACTTTCACAAGGAATAATTATTGATCTTAAAAGATTAATTAAAATCAGTAGTTAATATGTGACCTACACAAAGTCTTTCTGTAAAAGCAGTATACATTGAAACTGAAAAAGAAAGTTCTAGTTCACAAGTGAATCTATCTATACAACCCATGATTATTTCTGAATAGAGATTTTCCAGCTTTATAGCACATTAGCAGCACCTGACACACCCTGAAAAAACTACACTTCCATGTTTGGGTAATTCTCTCAGGTTTAGATTTAATTGGCCGGGAATATTCACAAGGAATAATTATTGATCTTAAAAGATTAATTAAAATCAGTAGTTAATATGTGACCTACACAAAGTCTTTCTGTAAAAGCAGTATACATTGAAACTGAAAAAGAAAGTTCTAGTTCACAAGTGAATCTATCTATACAACCCATGATTATTTCTGAATAGAGATTTTCCAGCTTTATAGCACATTAGCAGCACCTGACACACCCTGAAAAAACTACACTTCCATGTTTGGGTAATTCTCTCAGGTTTAGATTTAATTGGCCGGGAATGGGTCCAGATCTTTGACACTGTGTAAAGGTCCTAAGCGATTCTACTGTGCTGCTAAATTTACTAGATCGGAAACACTGGTCTAGTAACTTAGATTTAGGATGTTCATTCAGGTACTCTTGACCCTTGAACAATGTGGGTTTGAACTGCTTGGGTCCACTTATATGCAAATATTTGAAACAGTAAATGCCACACTACTACACAATCCAGTGTGGGGTGAGTCATCTGATGTGGAGGAACCTTGGATACCGAGGGCCTGGTATAAAGTATACTCGGATTCACATCTGTGTTATTCAATGGCAGTTTGAGATTGTTAGAAAACTCAATGTTTTTTCTCAAAATTACGTCCTCTTCTGCCACATGATGTGCTCATGTCCTCTAACTGAACAGTGTATTTCATTTAAAAACCTCAATATAATATTGAACTTGGATACCTACCATACCACTGAGTTCTCTATTTCTCCCAGTGCTATCACTGTTTTACACTCAGGCAATTAACTGTCCATCAATTGCAGCAGCAGAGCCTCACTTGGTCTGAACTGTCTTATTACTTCTAGTCTTGCTGGGTTCCTATCATGGACAGTATCATTGACCTACTGAGTTGTAATGAGAAACAGTAACAAAGCTAAGCAGATACTAATTATGAAGTAGCCATGACCCTCACCTGACTGGGGTTTTTGAAGCCCATGGAAATAACTATGTAAGGTACCACACTGCTGAATAGTCTATTTAATGAAATGAGGAACAGAAATTGCTACAATTATCCTATTATAATGTAACTAAGTGCTTAAGAATGTTAAATGATGCATTTTAATGATCAGTTCAGAGTGCCCATTCACTTGTATATTTACTAGTAAAGAACAAATGCATTTAACTTAAATACATGTATTGAATTTCATCTTATAGTTGGTGATGATTGCTACAAATATGTGAGAAATATATAATAAATGGCAACAATAAATTACATTTTAACCATAAGACTCAAATAAGTTTCACTTTTACTTGAAAAACAATAAAATCTTTAAAATTTGCAATTGCTCAAAAAAAAAAATCTTGTATTTTCTGAAGATGGATCCTACTAGGACTTTTTTATTTCTGTGTGTTTGAAATAGCAGTTAGCTCTCTCAAATAGTTCAGAGATATTATCTGCCTTAAACAATATCTACAGCCATAGCCAGTGCTGTGTGGCATGTTCTATTCTAAGTTAACTGCTCTGTAATGTTGCCCATGAACTATTACATACACCTGTGCAGACCTTAAGTGTTCAGGGTATTTATAAAATATAAAACCTTGATGACAGTTGAGTTAGCTTAGATGATCTTTTTAAGCATCTCTACAATGTCACACCAACCAATTCAATCAATTATATTGGGGGGGGGGAAGTAATCAGTCAAATGGCTGTGAATATTACCTACCACACAGCAAATAGGTGAAGATGAACTGAGTAAACAGAACTAAAGTACTTAGCATAGTGTCTGGCATAGTTAATAAGGCTTGGTAATAAATCTTTATAGTTGCTAATGTTAATAATTCAAACAAAAGTCTTAAGTGTTCTTCAATTAATTTGGGCTCTCCATATACATGCTCTCATTTTGGATTGCAAAATCATCTAAAAACACTTCAGATCCAAGATGCTGAACTTTGAAATCTGCTGCACTAAATACAAGCTTCAATTTTTTAACGCTTCCTATTTAAATCCTATGGAAGTCCCTTTGATGATATGATTCTTTAGCTACTCCATATTCTCACAGACTATCTCCATTTACAAATCATTTACTTCTCTCCTCCCACCCACTCTCCAAGATCCTACTATGTCAGTAAACACCTAGCTGAGCACACTAGGTTCTCTGTCCTTGCCTGACTACATTATTTTTATAAATATTAATATTATACAGACAAAGGTCTGTATAGTCAAAGCTATGGTTTTTCCAGTAGTCATATATGGATGTGAAAGTTGGGCCATAAAGAAGGCTGAGCACTGAAGAACTGATGTTTTTAAATTATGGTGTTGGTGAAGACTCTTGAGAGTCCCTTGGACTGCAAGAAGATCAAACCAGTCAATCCTAAAGGAAAGCAGTCCTGAATATTCATTGGAAGGACTGATGCTGAAGCTGAAGCTCCAATACTTTGGCCACCTGATGAGAAGAGCTGACTGATTGGAAAAGACCCTGATGCTGGGAAAGATAGAATGTAGGAGGAGAAGGGGATGACAGAGGATGAGATGGTTGGATGGCATCACTGACTCAACAGACTTGAGTTTAAGCAAACTTCGGGAGATGTTGAAGGACAGGGAAATCTGGCCTGCTGCAGTCCATGGGGTCAGAAAAAGTCATTCAGGACAGAGTGCCTGAACAACAACAAGAAATATTAGTTCTTGGGTAAACTTACCATTCCTTATCCACTTCTGTTCCTAAAACCTCGAGAATCATTGAAATAGCAATAAGCTGAGGTCATCTGGTCATGATAAAAGTCCATGTTATTGACTCTCTGCTCAGGAATCACTGACTCAACAGACTTGAGTTTAAACAAACTTCGGGAGATGTTGAAGGACAGGGAAATCTGGCCTGCTGCAGTCCATGGGGTCAGAAAAAGTCATTCAGGACAGAGTGCCTGAACAACAACAAGAAATATTAGTTCTTGGGTAAACTTACCATTCCTTATCCACTTCTGTTCCTAAAACCTCGAGAATCATTGAAATAGCAATAAGCTGAGGTCATCTGGTCATGATAAAAGTCCATGTTATTGACTCTCTGCTCAGGCCACAAACACCTAACAATCCTTTTATCTGTTTACTTGTTTACTTTGTCTCATCTTATATGAATCTTCCCCAAAAGTTTCAGACTTTTCTCAAAAAACTGAAGATTAAGGCAATGCATAAAATGTAAATTCTCTCAGTCATGAAGTCTAACCTCTCTCAACCTCTATGTTAATATTGTGTGTTTCTCAGGGCCTCTTCCTCCTTATTCTCTCGGTAGGGAGTGGGGGGATGTCTCCTCTCCTCTGAATGTGGAATAGTATTCACTCTTTTGCCTCAGTCAGCTCTTTTCTGACTATACACGCATTTTTTCTTTTTGTTTTCTTTTTAAATCACACATTGACTGACTGAGCTTCAACAATATTGTGTATTTTACAAATGGAAGACTTATGGCAACTCTGAGTGAAGTCTGTGCTTAGTTGCTCAGTTGTGTCTGACACTTTGTGACCCAATGGACTGTAGCCCACCAGGCTCTTCTGTCATGAGGATTCTCTAGGAAAGAATACTGGAGTGGGCTGCCATGCCCTCCTCCAGGGGATCTTCCCAACCAGGTCAATATATTGCAGACGGATTCTTTACCGACTGAGCCATAAGGGAAGCCCTTACTGGTGTCATTTTTCCAAGAATATTTGTCTACACCATGTCTCTGTGTCAGTTTTGGTAAATTCATAGTATTTCAAACATTTAAATTATTTTTATATTTGCTACGCTGATCTGTAATCAGTTATCTTTGACATTACTATTATAGTTTGGGCACCATGAACCACGCCCTTATAAAACTGGAAACGTAATCAATTAATGAAGACCTACAAGACCTCCTAGAACTAATACCAAAAAAAGATATCCTTTTCATCATACAGGACTGAAATGCAAAAGTAGAAAGTCAAGAAACACCTGGAGTGACAGGCAAATTTGGCCTTGGAGTATGGAATGAAGCATGGCAAAGGCTAACAAACTTTTGCCAAGAGAACACACTGGTCATAGCAAACACCCCCTTCCAACAACACAAGAGGCAACTCTACACATGGACATCACCAGATGGTCAATACCGAAATCAAATGGATTATAATCTTTGCAGCCGAAGATGGAGACACTCTATACAGTCAGCAAAAACAAGACTGGCAGCTGACTGTGGCTTGAGTCATGAAAAACTTATTGCCAAATTCAGACTTAAATTGAAGAAAGTAGGGAAAACCACTGGACCATTCAGGTATGACCTAAATCAAATCCCTTATGATTATACAGTGGAAGTGACAAATAGATTCAAAGGATTAGATATGATAGACAGAGTGCCTGAAGAACTATGGACAGAGGTTCTGACATTGTATAGGAGGTAGTGATCAAAACCATCCCCAAGAAAAAGAAATCTAAAAAGGCAAAATAGTTGTCTGAGGAGGCCTTACAAATAGCTGTGAAAAGAAAAGAAGCAAAAGGCAAAGGAGAAAAGGAAAGATTACCCATCTGAATGCAGAGTTCCAACGAATACCAAGGAGAGATAAGAAGACTTTCTCAGTAAACAATGCAAAGAAATAGAGGAAAACAATAGAATGGAAAGACTAGAGATCTCTTAAGAAAATTAGAGATCTCTTCAAAACAACATTTCATGCAAAGATGGACACAATAAAGGACAGAAATGTTATGGACCTAACAGAAGCAGAAAATATTAAGGAGAGGTGGCAAGAATACACAGAACTATATACAAAAACGATCTGAATGACCCAGATAACCATGGTGTGATCACTCACCTAGAGTGTGACATCCTGGAGTGTTACATCAAGTGGCCTTAGGAAGCACCACTATGAATAAATCTAGTAGAGATGATGGAATTCCAGCTGAGGTATCTCAAATCCTAAGAGATGATGCTATGAAAGTGCTGCACTCAATATGCCAGCAGATTTGGAAAATTCAGCAGTGGCCATAGTAATGGAAAAAGTGTTTTAATTCCAATCTCAAAGAAAAGCAATGCCAAAGAATGTTCAAACTACCACACAATTACATTCATTTCACACACTAGCAAGGTAATGCTCAAAATTCTCCAAACTAGGCTTCAAAAGTTCATGAACCAAAAACTTCCAGTGGATTCAAGCTGGATTTAGAAAAGGCAGAGGAACCACAGATCAAACTGGCAACACCCTTTGGATCATAGAAAAAGCAAAAGAATTCCAGATAAACATCTACTTCTGGGTCATTAACTATGCCAAAGCTTTTGACTGTGTGGATCAAAACAAACTGGAAAATTCTTAAATAGATGGGAATACCAGAACACCTTACTTGCCTCCTGAGAAACCTGTATACATGTCAAGAAGCAACAGCTAGAACAGGACATGGAACAATGGACTGGTTCCAAATTGAGAAGGGAATACATCAAGGCTGTATATTGCACCCTGCTTATTTAACTTCTATGCATCATGAGAAACGCTGGGCTGGAAGAAGCACAAGCTGGAATCAAGAAAGCCAGGGAAAATACCAATAACCTCAGATAGGCAGATGACACCACCATTATCACAGAAAGCAAAGAGAAACTAAGAGCCTCTTGATGAAGCTGAAGAAGAATGTGAAAAAGCTGGCTTAAAAGTCAACATTCAAAAAATGAAGATCATGGCATCTGGTCCTATCACTTCATGGCAAATAGGTGAGGAAACATCTGGTCCTATCACTTCATGGCAAATAGGTGAGGAAACAATGGAAATAGTGACAGACTTTATTTTCTTGGGCTGCAGAAGCACTGCAGATGAGTATTGCAGGCATGAAATTAAAAGTCACTTGTTCCTTGGAAGAAAAGCTATGAGCAACCTAGACAGCATATTAAAAAGCAGAGACTTTCCCACAAGTATCACATAGTCAAAGCTATGGTGTTTCCAGTATTCACGTAGACTATAGTCCACTATTCATGGACTATAAAGAAGGCTGAGCACTGAAGAACTGATGCTTTTGAACTGTGGTGTTGGAGAAAACTCTTGAAATTCCCTTAGACTGAAAGAAGATCAAATCAATCAATCCTAAAGGAATTCAACCCTGAATAGTCACTGGAAGAACTGATGCTGAAGCTCCAAATACTTTTGCCACCTGATGTGAAGAGCCAACTCATAAGAAAAGGCCCTAGTGCTGGGAAAGATTGAAGGTAGGAGAAGAAGAGGATGACAGAGGACGAGATGGATGCATAGCATCACCAACTCAATGGACATGAATTTGAGTAAACTCTGACAAATGGTGAAGGACAGGGAAGCCTGGCATGCTGCAGTTGTGGAAGACAGTGAAGAACAGGGAAGACTGGTGTGTTGCAGTCTATGGGGTTGCAAAGAGTTGGACATGACTGAGCAAATAAACAAGAATCAGTCAATGCTGTTAGTGTCCTGACTTCAATACCATCCAACTTTTCCTCTATTTCTCTTCTTCTCCTTGGGCCTCCCTATTCCCTGAGACCAACTGGTATCCCTACAATGATTTCTAAGTGTTCAAATGAAAGAAAAAGTCACACGTATCTCACTTCAAATAAACAACTAGAAATGAGTCAGCTTAGTGAGGAAGATGTGATAAAATTCAAGAAGGCCTAAAGATAGGTCTCTTGTACCAAATAAATAGGTTGTGAATGCAAAGAAAAACTTCTTGAAGGAAATTACAAGTGTTACTCCAGTAAACCATGAATAATAAGAAAACAAGACAGTCTTGTTGCTGATATGGAGAAAATTTGAGTGGTCTGCATAGAAAATCAAATCAGCTACATTTCCTAATCAAAACTTAATCTAGAGCAAGGCCCTAACTCTCTTCACTTTTATCAAGCCAGAAAGAAGAAAGTTTGGAAGCTAGGAGAGGTTGCTTTATAAAGCTTAAGGAAAGGAACTTTCTCTATAATGTAAAAATCAAAGGGAAGATGCAAGTGCTGATGTAGAAGCTTTAAATTATATGGAACTCTAGCTAATTAAGGAAGGTCACTACACTAAGAGCAAATTTTCCATGTAGATTAAACAGCCTTATATTGGCTGAAAATGCCATCTTAGCATCCACAGCTAGAGAGGAGAAGTCAATGCTTGGGTTTGAAGGCTTCAGTGGATAGATAGCCTTATCAGGGGCTAGTGAATCTGGTGACTTTAAGTTGAAGCCAATGCTACTTTACCATTCTGAAAACGCTAAAGCCCTTGAGAATTGTGCTGTATCTACTCTACCTGTTACCTGTAAATGGAGCAACAAAGCCAGGATGACAACACATCTGTTTACAGCATGGTTTACTGAATATTTTAAGCTCACTATTGAGACCTACTGCTCAGAATAAAAGATTTCTTTCAAAATATTATTGTTCATTGACAATTCATCTGGTCACCGTAGAGCTCTAATGGAGATGTACAACAATATTAATATTGTTCTCATGCCTGCTAATACAACATCCATTCTGCAGCCCATGGATCAAGCGGTACGTTTGATGTTCACGTCTTAATCTTTAAGAAATACATTTCGTTAGGTTGTAGTTGCCATTGGTAGTGATTCCTCTGATGGATCTGGGAAAAATCAATTGAAAAGTTTCTGGAAAAGATTCACCCTTCTAGATGCCATTAAGAACATTCACACTTCATGGGAAAAGGTCATAATATCAATATTAATAGGAATTTGGAACAAGTTAATTGCAATCGTCAAGAATGACTTTAAGGGGTTCAAGACTTCAGTGCAGGATACTACTGCAGATGTGGTAGAAATAGCAAGAGAACTAGAATTAGAGATGGAGCCTAAAGATGTGCCTGAACTGCTGCAAACTCTTAACAAAACTTTATCAGATGTGGAATTGCTTCTTCTTAATGAGCAGAGAAAGTTTATTGAGATGGAATCTATTTCTGGTGAAGAGTCTGCGAAAACTGGGGAATGACAACAAAGGATTTAGAAACTACATAAACTTAGTTGATAAAGCAGTGGCAGGATTTGAGAGGATTGACTCCAATTTTGAAAGGATTTCTGTAAATAAAATGTTGTCTAATAATATTACCTGCTACAGAGAAACAGTTTGTGAAAGGAAGAGTCAATCGATGTGGTAAGCTTTACTGCCTTAAGAAATTTCTACAATCACACCAACTTTCTAGTAAGCCCACCCTTATTTGTCAGCAGGTATCAACAGCAACATCCAGGCAAGACCCTTCACCCCTGTTGGCTCAGATAATGGTTAGAATTTTTTAGCAAGTATTTTTCTAGCTAAGGTATATACATTGTTTTAGATGTGATACTCTTGCATACTTAATAGACTACAGCATGATATAAACGTAACTTTTAAATGCACCAGGAAACCAGAAAATGTATTACTCACTTTAACCCAATATTCACTTTATTGCAGCAGCCTGGAACCAAACCCACAACCTCTAAGGTATACCTGCAACCTTTCAGCTACCTGTTCAGTGACTATTGAAAGTGAGTTGCTCAGTCATGTCCAACTCCTTGTGACCCCATGAACTGTAGGCCACCAGCTTCCACTATCCATGAGATTCTCTGTCCATAGGATTCTCCAAGCAAGAATACTGGAGTGGGTTGCCATTCCTTTCCAAAGGGGTCTTTCCAACCCAGGGATCAAGCTCAGGTCTTCTGCATTGTAGGCAGATTCTTCACCAGCTGAACCATCAGGGAAGTCTCTGTTCATTGACTATTACATCTGTATTTCATGCCCTTGATTTTTAGATTATCCCTTTGAGCTTACAAAACTGCTCAATTAAGTTCTGTCCTAAACTACATCTTCACTCCATTCTATTGCTCATTTAAACCAGGGACATATCTTTTCTATCTCTTTCACTGGTGACCTTATTGAAAGGATGCTTTTTATATACTCCCTCAACTCCTCTTGACCTTCTAACTAGAATCTGGATCTTGCTCCCATCTCTGCAATAACTTCTTTCTGGAAGAGACTATTGGTTATGAACTTCAATAGCCTTTCCTTTGAAAGCATTTAACACAATCTATCAGCCTCCTTGCTTGAAATTCTTTTTACCTCTGACTCCCACTGCATTGTTCTAGAGAGTTCTCCCCTTCTACCAATTTCAATATTGTATGATACTTATTGATGCCCCTTCCTTTCCATTGCTGGATGTGAGATCTCAAAATGTAGTCTTCTCAAGGGTCTCTCAGAGGACCTTTCCTCTTTCTAAACTCTTTACTTGGTCTTATGCCCTTAGCGTCCCCTCTATGAGGTTGACTCTTAATCTAGGTAGTCCCTTCTCTCCTCTGCATTGGTCGTGCTCTTTCAACAACTCACTAGATGCTTTCTTAAAAAACTCCTCCTGACTCTGCTCTGTGTATATAACAGAGAAAGTGCTACCATGTCTGCTTCTCTTTCAAAGACCTCTATTCCCTTCTAAAGTCCTAAGACTTTATTCATCAGATTTTATTTCATCAAATCACCACTCAGCACCTTTATCATTTTGCCTCATTCAGTCATTTCCCACGTACTTCCTCCCTTTTAAGTATTTTTTGACACTTATCTCTGTTATCTAATTTCCATCCTTATTTCTAACTATTTGTTATGGAATGTTCTTGCTTCTGCAGACTGCAACTTCCAAATTGTATCTACAAACCATAGCCTGATTAATTCCTCTAAATAAAAACTTCTCTTAAAACATTAACCAGATGTTCCAAAATCTGTATTTAAAATTTTTCAGATTTTTATATTATTTTGCCATCAGTGATCTAGAGCTACCCAATGAGCTCCTTCCTTTAACTATCTTTATGTATGTAAAGTGTTTAGTGGGCTTCCCAGGTGGCACTTTTAGTAAAGAACCTGCCTGCCAAAGCAAGAGATAGAGGAGACATGGGTTCAGTTGATCCCTGGATCAGGAAGATCCCCTGGAGGAGGGCATGCATCCCATTCCAGTATCCTTGCCTGGAAAATGCCATGGACAAAGGAACCTGGGGGGATACAGTCCATGAGGTCACAAAGAGTCGGGCATGACTGAAGCAACGAAGCACGTACACACGCAAAAAGCTTAGTTGTTTGCAGTAAATGCTTCACACTTTCAAACCTTAGTACATCTGTTCATCTATTTGGCACTTAAATCTTCCTTTGTAAAGTCCCCTTAAACATTTAAACCTGCTCCAGGTCAATGTAAAATTTATGTAGTCCACACAGGCTGGCTTAGGTACAAACCTCTTCCCTCCAAACTGGTTGTCATCTTTCCCTTCTTCCTTGTATTATAGCACTGTTTCTCTTGAGGCAATTGTCACTTCTTATTGAGTGTTATATTTATTACTATAAACATCCTATCACTTCTATAAGTACAGTTAATATATTGACTTAACAGTAATAGACATTTATTGAATAAGTGAAATAAACAAGAAAGAATATGTATCCCTGTGTCCATACTGTAAATCACAGTTACCTGCAACTGTATTTCTGAAACTGTGAAAAAAAAAATTCTTTGTTTACATCTGCTATATTGATAATAAAGATGGTTTCATGAATTCCAGAATATTTTAAGACCTTATCATTTAGTAAGAATTTGGGGGATTGAGTTTGACAGTATTTTAGAAATAAAGATAGAAGGCTTTATAACAACACAGAGTAGTGAAGAACTTGAAAAGTAAGCATTTGATAAAGAAAACTACTGAAGATTTTCATCAGAACTCCATAAGGCAAAATAAACTGTGATAGAATACATTTGATTATTCAGTAATGCTAAAGTGGAATGATGTATTTTCACCAATAAGACAATATATCCTGTATTTTACACTGAGCTGGTATAACCACCATGGGCATGAAAAGAAGCTACACAGTAAAGAGACTCCAAGATGAAGCTAGTTAGTTTTAGGAGTATGGACTCTATATCGGGACTTACTAGACTTGAAGCTCAATTCCACAAAAGAAAACTACTGAAGATTTTCATCAGAACTCCATAAGGCAAAATAAACTGTGATAGAATACATTTGATTATTCAGTAATGCTAAAGTGGAATGATGTATTTTCACCAATAAGACAATATATCCTGTATTTTACACTGAGCTGGTATAACCACCATGGGCATGAAAAGAAGCTACACAGTAAAGAGACTCCAAGATGAAGCTAGTTAGTTTTAGGAGTATGGACTCTATATCGGGACTTACTAGACTTGAAGCTCAATTCCACAATGTGACCTTCAGCAAGTCCCTTTTCTGTACTTTAATTTGACCATCTATAAGTTGAGGATATGCGTTAATGTATGTGATACTCTTAGAATAGTATCAGCAATAAGCAAGTACTGCACACTTAAATTTTAGTTTTAATGAAGAAGAGGAAAACATCTGTTTGTCAAGATAACAATCAGTTCAGTTCAGTCGCTCAGTTGTGTCCGACTCTTTGTGGCCTCATGAATCACAGCACGCCAGGCCTCCCTGTCCATCATCATCTCCCGGAGTTCACTCAGACTCACGTCCATCGAGTCCGTGATGCCACCCAGCCATCTCATCCTTGGTCATCCCCTTCTCCTCCTGCCCCCAATCCCTCCCAGCATCAGGGTCTTTTCCAATGAGTCAACTCTTCGCATGAGGTGGCCAAAGTACTGGAGCTTCAGCTTTAGCATCATTCCTTCCAAAGAAATCCCAGGGTTGATCTCCCTCAGAATGGACTGGTTGGATCTCCTTGCAGTCCAAGGGACTCTCAAGAGTCTTCTCCAACACCACACTTCAAATGCATCAATTCTTCAGTGCTCAGTCTTCTTCACAGTCCAACTCTCACATCCATACATGAACACAGTAAAAACCATAGCCTTGACATCAAGAGGCTTTTTAGTTCCTCTTCACTTTCTGCCATAAGGGTGGTGTCATCTGCATATCTGAGGTTATTGATATTTCTCCCGGCAATCTTGATTCCAGCTTGTGTTTCTTCCAGTCCAGCATTTCTCATGATGTACTCTGCATAGAAGTTAAATAAGCAGGGTGACAATATACAGCCTTGACGTACTCCTTTTCCTATTTGGAACCAGTCGGTTATTCCATGTCCAGTTCTAACTGTTGCTTTCTGACCTGTATACAGATTTCTCAAGAGGCAGGTTAGGTGGTCTGGTATTCAGCTTTATCTTATTTTCAGACTCTAATCAATTTTTATTAGAAGTATAATATTTTAGGGCTTTAAAATCCCTACAGATTTGATCAACCAAATTTAACTGCAGTGTATTTAAATATCTTGTTCAGGGACCCCTAAGTAGTTGATGGTCCAGTTGAGAAAAAAATTCCTTCGATATATCAATCATCTATCTCTCCATCTAACCAGCTTCCAGCTATCCATATAACTCACACAACAAAATATTTGACATAGCTAATTTGAAAGTCTTTTCCTGATTTCAAGCTCCAAATTTATGTACCATGTTTTTCTGTTAATGTTAGTACTGCTCTTCAAAGCAATTTCTTTTAAAGTTATTGAAACATCACTTCTTCTCACTAATCCTTTGATATACTAGGATTCTATTTGATCTTACTTGGCAAATAACCAGGGTCTCTGGAGAAAAATCTGAAGAAGATTTGTGAGACTATAGCTCAGCTTTCGGCTGTTATTTGCAGTGGTCAAATTACACAGTATCTAGACAATCAGTTTTAGCTCTGCATTAATAATATTTCTCACATTTTATAAAGCATGATAAAGAGAAATGAAAAACATAAATATTTTATTTATACAAATGTGAGGCAAATAGCTGAAATAGTTCCATAAGTTTGATTTTGTTCAAGTCATAAAAAAAATAATGACTTCAATTGGTTAACCACTGTGAATGTTTATAAACTAAAGGAAATTTATATACTGTGAGTTTCTCTCCTTCCTTCTATATTCTGTCAACTATACTCAATATAAAAAAAAAATGAAGAGAAAGAAAGGAAGCAAAGGCAAAAACTATTCTTTTACTAGAATAAGTAATGAATAATTGCATGTTGAATGTAATTAAAGGTTTTTGGATAGAAAAAAGCGGGAAGTTTAGTGGAATATTGCACACCACAACACTTATTTGAACATATGTTTGAGTAGAAGATGCAGCTTTTAGTACAGAAGAAACTGTCACTTTAAGAGTTATGCCAACTTAGGCCCTGAGCAGGAAGCTTGTTCCAATCCTGCAGAGTCTATGGAACACAGATAATTTCAAAGCTATATTTAAAGGATAAGAAAAAAATTAAAGTTCTTCCCAGTAGGGACAAATGGCTTGTTTTTCTGCCAAAGAATCCATTTATCAAGAAGTACTAGAATCAAATACATTAACCTGTGCTTAAAGACCTATAGTCCCAAAGAACGAAGAGTTGTTTCTTTTCCCTAAATCCTTTTTCATAATCCTCAGCACCTGGTAAAACTCTAAACTTCCAAAGAAGATATACAGTAAATGGTGCAAATTTTATTTTTTCATTTAATGCTTCAGATGGGTCAAAATGAAAAATGGGGCCAAATGTTTTAAAATGTTTTTGTTAATTAATTATTCAGTATCTAAATATGATAGTTTATTTATCACCATGTAAACTTTCTGTACTAGTCTTGTTTCCATCTCATTGCAACAGATTGCTAGGAAACTGTTGCAAATTATCCCCTAAACCATTAGGAAGTAATATACTATAAAGGTGCTATTTTCTCCAAAGAATATAAAGATTTCACCTGGGGTAGAATTTTTTTTTTTTTGCAAAATCAACATATATTAGATTTCAATACAAGTAGGTATGAATGTTGAACTGTTGAACATTCTTAAGTCCAACTCTTTTGAAATCTATTCTATGCACAAACTTCACTTTCTCTGTGCTGTTTCTTTAGCATCTCTTATTTTAAAGAGGTGTCTCACAGGCATTATCTCTGCTTCTTTTATCCAATTTAAAAGTGCAATTTTCACTGGACTGAGGAAAATAAAGTCTGATAGCTAAAAACTAAGAAATATATCATGAATTGCTACTATATAATAACAAATATTGGCTCAGATTTTACAGAATAAGTGTATTTCACTTATTATACTTCCTGATAAATCAGAGTCAGTGATTATTTGGGGGGAGTGGGAAATCAAACTGGCAAAAGTATCAGGATAGTAAACAAATTTCATATTGCTTGAATGCATAATTCTAAAGAGACTATATTATATGCAAAAACTATAGATCACAGATGCAAATGGCAAAAATATAAAGGGTAAAACTCTCAGGTTGACTTTGACTATCAAAAATTGAAAAAGAGCTTAGTAAATAATTTAGATATTACCAACCATTAAAATTTTTATTTGTGAAAATGTTTAATGGCATAGAAAGATACTTAGTTGACATACCAACTTTTAAACTGTGGAGAAATATATTTGGAAAGAAATACGCTGGAAGTAAATATAACAAAATACTAAAGAACTGGCTCACTGATGTTCTGCTTAAAAATACAGATATTTTTCACATTTATTTTTCAATCCATGTATCTTCTACTTATATTATCAGAAATAAAGTTAAAATTACCTTTAAAATAGTCTCAAATTTCATGTAATGTTTTACAGCATTTCACAAGTTAAACGCACAGCAAGGAGGATAATTTTCCATTTGAATTGGTAAATTCTCAATATGAGGAGCTTGAAATAAAACTCAGATCCTCCAAAGCCAACTTCAATGCTCCTTCTGTCATATCATATTAGAAGGACACAGGAAATAATATATATGAACACTATGAGTTATTTATAATAATTGTAACCCAAGTTGTTATTAATACTATTGTTTAATTTATTTTTCTTTATAAATTCCTAATTCCAATTGAGAGAAAAATACATGTATGAGATTAGACAAGTGTTAACAAAAATGGACAAAGTCAAATGTGTCAGAAATAAAAAACTCATAATGGCATTTATGCTTCATTCATTCAATACTATGCTAGCATGGATTAGAAAACAATCTAGAACTCTTGTTTTGCTTGAGAAAAATATTGAACATGGTACTCAAATTAAGAATGGAGTCATACTAAGAATATTAATAATGAAAAAATGTGAAAAAAAGTCCATAAAGTAAGACACAAAGGGGAAAGATAAATAGACTTGATAAATAACCCTGTAGACTTTTAATTAAGTAATCTATTTAATCAATGAGAAAGTAGAAACTAATATCTTTATAACTATTTATTTAGGGTTACTTGCAGGGCATACTTAAGAGAGAAACACAATCAATAAAATTTAAGAGGTTCTTTCTCAGAAGCACACACCTCTCTATCAGCTGACTTTGTTTAAATCCTGTACCTCCACTCTCTCCATTTGTGCTGGCCTTTTCCTTACCCAGTAGACTTATGGCTGATGCCAGACACTGAGCAGGGCTTGTGTGTTCGATGACTTTTAAACTCAGCCATTTTTCAGGCTGCTGCTGCTGCTAAGTCACTTCAGTCATGTCCAACTCTGTGCGACGCCATAGACAGCAGCCCACCAGGCTCCCCCGTCCCTGGGATTCTCCAGGCAAGAACACTGGAGTGGGTTGCCATTTCCTTCTCCAATGCATTAAAGTGAAAAGTGAAAGTAAAGTCACTCAGTCGTATCGGGCTTCTAGCGACCCCATGGACTGCAGCCTACCAGGCTCCTCCATCCATAGGATTTTCTAGGCAAGAGTACTGAAGTGGGGTGCCATTGCCTTCTCCGATTTTTCAGGCAGTAGCCTCTAAATCAAAGATTACAAATGATTTAAAAGATTGTGCTGTGCTTAGTTGCTCAGTCATGTCCGACTCTGTGACCCATGGACTGTAGTCTGCCAGGCTCCTCTGTCCACGGGGATTCTCCAGGCTAGAATACTGGAGTGGGTTGCCATGCCCTCCTCCAGGGGATCTTCCCAACCTAGGGATCGAACCCAGGTCTCCCACATTGTAGGCGAACTCTTTACCGTCTGAGCCATCAAGGAAGCCCTTTAAAAGATTATAGCCATGCAAATTAAAATATGTGAAGTCAATTAGTTGCAGTAAGCATACTTCTCTCACCTGTGATTGGGACACAGATCCAGAGAAACATTTCTCCAAGTGCAAGAATGAAAAATGGCAGTTGATCCTCAGCCTCAGAATCAGGGAGACATGCACTAAAAAAGCAACTGGGGAATCGGGCTAAACTTTCATAATATTTCTACATGGGCAGCTTTTACTCAATTCCTCCTGTTTATGCCAAGTAGGAATAATGGACCATTGTAGCAAAATCTTTTTATTTCTAAAGAATAGCTTGAAATTTAGATTTTTATTTTAAATTCTCATTTTAAAAACACTGGTAATTTTAATAAATGCCGAACATTATATAGGCCAAAGAAAACACATCTATAGAGCATATTTGACACACAAGCTCTGGTTAATGACCTCTGGTTTAATAATTTGATTACTATATTGTTGTACATATAGTTATTTCTGAAAAATCATATAATTTGATGACTAAAATGTCAAGGACAATTTACTGATTACAGAAAACTAAATAGAAAGAACAAAGCTGGATTATGTATGCTATTATTCCACACTCATAACTTCACAAATGCCAAGCATTTCATGAACTCCATTTATTATCAAAAAGAAAATATCAAAGACCAGAGGTTGACAATAGAATAATAAATATAACCATCATAAACTTTACTTTAAATGCAGTATAACTAAGGTTAGGTTACAAGTTCAAGTTGTTTCTCTGTGTATGCAGATGTGTGATTGTATTTCTAAATGATGACTAACTAGCCAATTATAGTCCCTAGAAAGTTCTGTCATAACTGACATTTTAAATGAAGCATTCTGCTAAGAAAACCAAAATTTCAACCTCATTTTAATCACTTTAGCTATGCAGAATTCTGTTAATCAAGTAGAAAAAAAAGTGTCTTTAACACTTATGATGATTTATCTGTTTGTATGAATGTGAGAAAAATGATCACACCTTCAAGTAATAGATTACAAGTACAGAGAAAACAAAAAGAAAATATCAAAGACCAGAGGTTGACAATAGAATAATAAATATAACCATCATAAACTTTACTTTAAATGCAGTATAACTAAGGTTAGGTTACAAGTTCAAGTTGTTTCTCTGTGTATGCAGATGTGTGATTGTATTTCTAAATGATGACTAACTAGCCAATTATAGTCCCTAGAAAGTTCTGTCATAACTGACATTTTAAATGAAGCATTCTGCTAAGAAAACCAAAATTTCAACCTCATTTTAATCACTTTAGCTATGCAGAATTCTGTTAATCAAGTAGAAAAAAAAGTGTCTTTAACACTTATGATGATTTATCTGTTTGTATGAATGTGAGAAAAATGATCACACCTTCAAGTAATAGATTACAAGTACAGAGAAAGTTCACATTACAGCTATGCTGATGAAAATTACCTGCAGGCTGTTACAACACAGCCTGTGAATTAATTAACCTTTTGCCATAAAAATCTAGAAACTTCAGCAAAGACTAAGTTTTCTGTTTCTCTTGCTTTAGCTTCCTCAGCACTGAAATACTTTTCCTTCGCGGTGAAAATACTGAGGCAAACGAATAAACATACTCAGAGTCCATCGTTGTTCCATGTTATTATAATAAAATCACATAAGTTGTGATTAAAACATAGCAATTTAGATGTTTCCTCTTTTGTTTCAGTTAAAGATGAGAAATAATGGTTGATTTCTCCATAGATCTTTAATTTTATGAATAAGACTGGCAGTTTCTTAGTAATATAATAACAGCTATCTCTTAATTATGTATGTTCTGAATTTGGGAGAAAATAATTAAGAAAGAACTTTTGCCTACATGTTAAAAAATAAGTACTCATATGCATTCTTCTACACTTCATTTTCAAATAAATAAACACACTACCTCTATTTGAGTGTACTGGTCAAGTACTTTGATAATTTCCACTTGGGATCAGAGCTGAGAAATCATCTAACAATAAATAAATCTATGATCTAGGGAAATAGGATTTCTAAATAAACAATGGTAATATGAGCCATTGTATTCCTTGAAGTTGTTAAAGCCAAGGATCAATAAGACATGGTAAATGTGAAGATGACAGCAAGCCTTAAGGACTACTAAATTATACTCTACGTATTGACATAATAATTTCACATCCTTATGCAACTGTTTGGAAATACTTTTTACTTTTTTCTTTGATGTAATTAATATCTCAAGAAGGTTAACGGTCCCTCTTATTTAACGGTCCCTAACAATATTTAATTGTTCAATAAGAAGCAGTTAGAGCTCTTCTCTTCTATTAGCTTTTCTTTTTTTTTTTTGAGCTAGCTTCAATTAATTCATTATATAATTAGTCTTAACAATGGATAAGCCATTCTCTCAGTAGGTTAGGAGACATTCTCGTTTAGATAATGGGTTTTATATATATATATATTGTTTTAAAACATTAGGGTATTTTCTCTATTCTCTTTCTTTTATCATCTGTGTGTATGTGCTCAGTTGTGTCCGACTCTTTGCAACCCTCTACTGTAGCCCTCCAGGATCCTCTGCCATGGAATTTTCCAGACAAGAATACTGGAGTGGGCTGCCATTTCCTCCTCCAGAGGATGTTCCCCACCCAGGTGTGAACCCATTTCTCTTATATCTCCTGCACTGTAGGCAAATTCTTTACCACTGAACCACTGGAAAAGTCTATCTTTCCAAATGATGATTTGCCAAATTCATCTTAAAGAGCTAAACTAGTGAACTTCCTCCCCAAGTATTGTTCAGAGAATCAGTTTTTAGTTGCAGGTAAGAGGTATACAACAATAAGGTAAAATAAGAAGGTGATAATGCTTGTCTAGAAAACTGAAGATGTATATGATAGGTATACATGTATACCTATAGGTGTATATGTGTATATTCTCAGTTAAGGACATACATATTTTAAGTGTAATTATTTCAAGTTAAGCAGATTCTTAAAATAATTTGGAAAATGTTTACAATTGTTAATACATTAAAATTTTCCAAATGAATCTTTTATTGTATCTATAGGGAAAGTAGCTCTTTAAGGTTGGAAAATTTAAAACATTTACCAAAACATTTTTTGGTTAGTTTAATTTTGAGCATACCCCAGTTATAAGCTACATTTAGGTAGGTATATATCTATACCTGAAGTATTAAAGCTAATACATGTTTGTCACATAGAAAATTAACAGTACATATACTTTGAATATAAGAATACACAAAGTTTCAAAAAAGAATTGGCACTCTGCAAATACTTAAATTTGTCTGTGCTGACTTAAACTATAATTAATACTTCCATTGATTCTAGGATGATCATGCTCATGATAATACAGGTATGTATTTGAATAAAAAGTAGATGTCTTTGAAAGCCTAAAAAATGAATATATAGGTATATAATATTCTTTAATTGTTATAGGAATACACATGCTATGCTTTGGAAGATATGCTCTACATACCTGACAGGTAATGTTCTGTCTCCTTTCCTTCTATCCATTTCTCTTTGGGGAACAGGATACCAACGGAAATTCAGTTTCCAGTTAAAACCCCCGTAAGTCATGTCTGACCCAGCCATGTATTCAAAGGTGTCATCGCTAATCACATCAATGATGGGGCATACAACTGTCCTCCTGCAGAAAAATTAGAATCAGCTGATGTAAAACTTACAGTTTAAATGTTTCATTAGCTTTTTTAAACATCACATAGCTGATACATTGAAACTTATTTTGTGACCTTAATTTGCCTTTATTGTCATGTTACCCTTTTTCTCCATGGAATTACTTCCTTTTACTACATCTGACTTCAGTCTACTTTTATTCTATCATGTATAATCTAATCAAATATACTAATTGGTCCTCAAGCTAATTTCCAAATGCATTCTAAGTACTAACTCAGCAGGATGAACATGGCCTATTTTTCATTAAACCTCTCTCCACAGCATGATTAGTAGACTGCTTTGATATTATGCAGCATTTCAGCTATAGCCCCCTGAAAAGCAACGTGTGCAGGGAGTGAAGGATGAATAATAGCAAATTCAATCTGGTAGCTTGACTCTCAAAGGCGATAGTTTAGATTAAAGAGATAGCTCAGAGAAAATGTTCATGGAAATACAAACAAATGAAAATCCACAAAGAGAAGCAACAATAAAAATCATGATCATCAGTATAAGTAAATATTTCCTATGAAAGATATTAGGTTCATGACAATTTCTGAGTGAATCATCTTAGACAGCAGTTTACACTAACATGTTTTAAAATAGGAAAAGATAAGCAACTTCAGTCTCTGGAGTTTTATGATCCATTTTTTTCTTAAAGTAAGAGGAAGAACCAGGAGATTTGGTATTCTTTTCTTTTTTAATTTATTTTACTGAATTAAAATTGATTGACAGTGTTGCTAATTTACACTATATATATCACTGTGTATAGCAACATGATTAAGTTATACACACATAGATTTGATATTCCTGATGGTGGCTTTTTAGAATAAGCAACTTTGCACCATGGACGGTCATTAGGTATTCTTTTAATCCATGTTGCACTGTCTCTAGTTTACCTCTATTCCAAGCCTGTATGTTTTATTATGGTGTCAACCATCTGTTATCTCCAAAGTAAATGTTTAAACAACTGGGCCTTGTTTATAGCTAATTCCAAAAAGTAGAGCTTGTTTTTCATATAAGATAGAAAGTGAATACACAAATATGCTCTAGAATCGCCCACAGATATGGAAAACAAGGAAATGTTGCCCATTATTTATTCTGGTTTTGCAACACCTGTATTACCAATGCTCAATTTCTAATAGGTCTTATATGCCACACTATTGACCAATGTCTAGAGTCCTCTGAAATTAAAAGGTTTCAAACTTTCCTAGTGACTCAGTAGTGAAGAATTCACCTGCCAATGCCACGGACACAGGTTTGATTCCCGGTCTGGGAGGATCCCAGATGTCATGGTCCAACTAAACCTGTGCACCACAGCTACTGAGTCGCACTCTAGAGCCCTGGAGCCATAACTTTGAGCCCACACCTGTGACTACTGAACCCCACGTGCCTAGAGCCTGTGCTCCACAACAAGAGAAACCACTGAAATGAGAGGCCTACACACAGCAACTAGAGAGTCGCCTCTGTTTGCCACAACTAGAGAAAGCCCAGGCACAGCAGCAAAGATCCAGTACAGCCATAAAAATAAACAAATGAATATTAAAAAAAAAAAAAACTTAAAAGGTTTCCCCTAGCCTTAGAAAAGCTTCTTGGTAACCTTGGTCCTTATAAAAACAATATCTTTCTTTCTTCATTAAATGTAATCATTTAAACTATAGGGAAATGACATTAGATCTAATAACCTTCAATAGAACTTTATTATCTAGTTACGGCAACTTTAGAACACATAAGCAAGATAAGACATTAGAGCTCATTATATGCCAATACAATCTAAATATGCTGTTAGATTAAAAAATAAATGATCTATTCATGACCATAGTGAAGCAATATTATAATCTCACTAAGTTGAATATGAAACATGTGTTTTAAAAAGCAGCATAATGTATGAAAAGCTGCCAGGAAATGCATTTAAAATGTTCTAAGCTCATTTTACTTTGCCAGACTTACCCTCCTGTGCCTACTGTACAATACATAGAATGGAAAAATGTTATTACCCATATATTACACTCAGTAGACAAAAAGGTTCCCACTGCTTTCTTCAACTGCTATGGTTCATTTTACTGACAACCTCCATCCATCTTCTTGGCAAATACCAAATCATGCCGTTTATGTGATAGAGCTGCACTAGCTCACACAAAGCAGCCCCTGTCTTGGAGCCTTAATTAAAAACTTCAAGTCTAAGTAGACCTTTCTACTGTAGGTGAAATGACTATGCAAGCAAGATGCTATGCAATGTTTTGCTATTATTTCAGACAGCAATCGGCATAATTGTCTTCATTAGGTACTTAGGAATGATACTCATTTATCATCAATAGTTATGAATAACTGCAAGAAATCCATTTAAACTTCATAGGATCACATGGGAAAAGAATTGTAGGTATCTATGAGGTTTCTACGGAGAAGGCAATGGCACCCGACTCCAGTACTCTGGCCTAGAAAATCTCATGGACGGAGGAGCTGGAAGTCTGCAGTCCATGGGGTCGCTGAGGGTCGGACACGACTGAGCGAGCGACTTCACTTTCACTTTTCACTTTCATGCATTGGAGAAGGAAATGGCAACTCACTCCAGTGTTCTTGCCTGGAGAATCCCAGGGACGGGGGAGCCTCGTAGGCTGCCGACTATGGAGTCATACAGAGTCGGACACGACTGAAGCAACTTAGCAGCAGCAGCATGAGGGTTTCTAATTTCTATAAAGCATTCTTGAACTTTTCAGATTTCATGATATGCCTGTACAGAATGGCAATACTATTTAAATAAGCATTCTTACAGCTGCACTTTTCTTTAAATCATGATTTCATTTCAGTGGGGTCCATGAGTGTATATAAGTTTTTTAAGATCTTCAAGGTGGCTTTGTACTCGACTTTGATTAAGAACAGTGACTAGATAGAGAGAAGATTGTTCTGGAAGTAGGGAGAACTAAATTGTTGTCCTCGTCATTTACAATTTCTAGGACAAGCCATTTAACTATCATCAGATACAGAGAAGAGTACCTTTATTATCTCCCTCACAGAGTGGTTGTGAAGACAAAGCTGCTTTGAAAATATATTTTGTAAAATATACTACTATTTCTGATTGGACTGATTTCCTTCACCTATAAAATGAATATTCAGCATCTTTACTGTTTGAATTGCTTGACTTTCTTAATCAAATATTCAGGTTTGGCATAAATAAACCAAGATCTTAATTAAATAAGGAGTAAGAGGACTTCATTTTTAAAAGCCAGGAAATAAACATTCTGAAAATAGCAGCTTGGGAAGAAAAGTTTTGAGGGATAGCTGTAACAGTCCTAACAAGTTCAGTCAAAATCCAGACAGACAGAGCATATGAATTCTTACCTGTCCTCCTTTATTCTTGCCAGCAAGGGCTCTAGCCATCCTAATGTGCATTCACAGTGTGCATCCAGGAAAGTATGACTTGTCCTTTTGAAGCAGCTGCTCCTCGAAGGCGGGCACGTATTAACCCAGAGCGCTCTTCCATTCTAATAATTTTTACTGGCACTTCTAAATTTTTCACATAATTCTCTAATGTTAACTTGAGAAAATCTGTAATGTGCAATTAAGAATTTATAAAGTTTTGAAACTCTTTTAAGACAGAGAAGGGAAACTACTACCTAGATGGAAATTCAACACACAGAAGTGATGGTCAACTCTTATCAACATGCTTTGCATTAGGTTAAGAAAAAAAAAAAGATATAGAGATTTCATCACTATGAGTGTACAGTTCATTATGACTCATCACTTGGCTGACAAGGATAAGGCTACACTAGGAAGTTAATATGCTTGTCCTTCTTTGTAATTTGTAAACTGGGCCACATTGGCAACTGCAGTCTTCTTAAATATAAGTTATTATTCTTTTACCTACAATAAAAAAAGAGAGCCAAATACCCACTGTGTCATATAAATGTTCAGGCATAGGATCAACTGAGTTGAAAAAAAGAGAAATACTTTGGAAAGTCATTTTTGCTGATGTCTTAGGTTAGTAAGAACCAAATGGACTCATGAAGTAAACTGAAAGAATTAGTCACTTGTTTGTGGAGTGGCACTGACTCGATATACTGAAAAAATTTGATAGGTAGTTTCAGGGTTAGTATAATTACAAGGAAAATATGGATCATCACCCTGTTATCTTTTTGAACACAATAAAGCTCTATAATTTAAAAATGTATATACAAGAAAAATAATTTTACCTCTTTCACTGGCATCATCTACCAAGATGACCTCAGAGAGCAGATAGTGCGGGGACCGATTTATAACACTGTAAACAGTTCTGAGGAGAGTGCTCCAAGCTTCGTTATGAAATACAATGACTACACTTGTGTTTGGAAGTTCATCAGGGTAGACCTTTGTCTTGCATCTGGAAGAAAGGAAAGAAGGAGGACAAGCTAATAAGTTCATTTTTCTTCCTGATCATTGTAATAAAAATATCCATTATACACAAAATTAGACTCAAAAGTCCCTTATTACAACAACATTTTATGGTTATCTAAAATTATTTTCCTTTTTATATAAGTTGTGAGTATTCACTTGGCACTTTGAAAATTAAATATGAATACTTACTAGTATTATTTGAACTATTTGTTTTTAATTTTACATTAACTCTAGGGAACAAAAAAACATGATTTGGACACAAGTCTAAGAAAGCTAAAATAACATTATGAGACTATCAATAAAAGACCAGGTACTAAAGGAATTCATTTAGTAGATATAATTGTCTTTGTTTAGAAAAAAAGAATTATTATATAACTCAAAAACTCATGAAAACATAAATAGACATGTTCACAGGGCTTTGAAGCTTATAAAACTGAGATTACTTTTCTTCTAAAATCTAGTCATGCACATTTTTCATTCTGTTGAAGAATGCCATAATTAATGTCTACTTTGAGGGAAAGACGCTGGGGTCAAGATACATTTCAAAGATTCTCAAAAAAAAAAAACCCAACAACAACAAAATCAGAGATGACGAAAGGGAACAGGCTTCCAGAACATCTCTGGAATGTACAGAGGAGTCACCTGGGGACTGGGTAACCTGCAGTTTCTGGTTTAGCAGATCTAGGGTGCAGCCTGAGAATATACAGGTTTTAAAATGTTTCCAGGTGATTCAGATGCTGTTGATCCCTGGAACACATGGTTAAGTAAAAGGCTGCATCATAATTGTTATTCATTTTAGAACTTGATATTTTGGAGGAAAAAGCACTTAATTTTGTTGATAAATTAAAAGAAGTCCAGATTTTGCTTTTCAAGCCATAAAACTTGTAAGGTACATTTTGATAAATAATATGGAGATGTTCGGAGAAGGAAATGGCAACCCACTCCACAGTTCCTGCATGGAGGATCCCATGGACAGACGAGCCTGGTCTACACAGTCCCTGGGGTCACAGAGAGTTGGACACAACTTGGTGACTAAACCATCATCATGCAGATGTTCTTGGTGGTCACTGCAATTCTAACATGCAGTGGCTCTCAGCCATATCCACTTGTCAACTTTTAGACATTTTTGTTACATATTGTTAAATCATTGTGATTAGAGAGTATTTTGCAAAAATGCCACTGGGTATCTAGACAGGAATAGAAGTATATTCACCTTATGTTATTTTTCCTGGTAAAATAAGCTGAAGAGCAAGAAAATTAAAATCTTTCCATAAAGTAAAATGAACCAGATATACCCTGCCACCAATAAATGACCTAATCCTTGACACAAAATTAGCATCTTTAAAATTAGTCCTCTTCACAGGTGAGTGAAAAAAATCCAATAAAGTGTGGGCATCAAAGGCATGTAATAAAATAAATACCAACTATATGTCTGCAGAGACTTTAACCATTTTTAAAAACAGTCTAAAATAACAGCTCCTAGGTGAAGTGCTCTGTATTATAACCAGGAAAGAATGTACATATGTGTAACCATTTTTTCAGTATATATTTTTTGAATAACATTCATTAAGCATCCACACTATATAAGCCATTGTGCATATGAAAAAAGCTCAAATGTAGGGTAGAAGAGGTAGGTTGATTCATAGTCATCTTTTTCCAATCTGGTAGCAAGATTAAAGTGGTTTCTATTAATATATGTCTCATCATCATTTGACTTGGTCTTCCAGGCAGTTTATCATTAAACAAACTTAGAAAGCTGCTTTGGTAAGTCAGAAAGGTCCTTGCCAAGATTCTCCTCAAACCTCCATTCTTCTGCCTCATCAAAACACCCCCTCACTTTCAGCATGCTGAAGAAAATGAGTCATAAAGATGATTGTCATCATCAGTAAAGAAGCAAAACTGAAAAAGCAGGCTGAAATCAGTCCAACAGTCAGCAACTACCTGTTTAACCCAAGGATAATAGTCTATGAAGGCTACTTATTATCATTTGTATATAAATCATTTCTTTTAAATTAAACCTCTTGTATGTTATGCTAAATGCTAATAAAGAAAAGTGAACAAGATATTTATTCAAATAGATCATTTATAATATAAAAATAAAAGCAGATCTTAGATCCAGCTTCTCAACTTATTTCCATCATGCCTTACTTTTGTGGTTAAAAAAATCCACTCACATTAATTTTATATTCATTATATGTGACATTATAATGAACTAATTTACTAATAATGCAGCTATAATATTTTGCTTACTTAGAGAAAATTTCCACTATGTCATTATTTAATGTAGCATAAAATAAAATGTGGTTAATATTTTATTAATTCATCCTCTTTCTCCTATGTAAACAGTTATTTTGCAAAAGAAACTTTGTTTAATAAAATAGTTTATAGGATAATTCTTATTATACAAATTAATCATTTTCTGTGTCTGTTTATACAGTTACTCAAGCATACAAATATATATGAACAAGAGTTTTTTTTTATTTTTATAATTTTTATCAGAGTTATGATACAATGAACTGGAATTATTGCCTATAATTCTTCAAACCTCTTGTCACCTAGGGTAAAATACATCATTATTTTATGCACCACTAGGAAAGAAAAATGTTGCCAAGCCATAATAAAATGCTTTGTTATCTTGAATAGGATCTATTCAATACCTAAAGCCTATAGAAAAAGCTCTCAAATTTATTTTGACATAGATTCCTATCAATATTTTAAGCTTGCTTATACATCAGTCATACTAGTTTCTTGTTGCTTTGAAATTTCTTTCATCTATTTTAAAGGGATTTCTTTAGTTTGGGGTTGTATTGCTTAACAAATGAGAGAAATACATTTAGCATATATCTCAGTAACGAAATATTAATACAAAACAATTTCATCTTGTGAGTATCCTCCTTGGTACTATAAAACTGTGCTTGCAAACTTTTAGCAGCAAAGGAAATCTTGAAAAAATTCAGATTCTGATTCAGTAGATCTGGTATGGGAATAAGGTTGTGAATTTCTAGTAAGACTCCTGGCAATGTGGACACTGCTGGCCCTGAGTTAACATAATAAATAACTGATAATAAGGCCTGGCAGTCTACAGACCATACCAAGCAACTAACACTTTCACTTTCACTTTTCAAAGCTGTTAATTCAAATATCTATTTCACAGGATACAAATCTCAAGTTGCAGAGCTACTTCAATATACTGCATAATAAAATAATAAATAATATTGCTAATAAAATAATTTATGATTTAATAATATTAGTAATGGTAATGATTTCTGCTCCATAATATATCTTAACTGATATTGTAGGTATCTGAAAATTTGAAAAAAATCTCTATGCATTTTAAAAAATAATTTATATATTTATAAATATATATGTTTATAAAAAAAGAAGTAGATTCCCTGGGATCATTTTATTAAAACTAAGTATAGAAAATCAGCTATCACTGAAATTATGTATATATGGACCAAATACTCTTAGCAATCTGTCTTTTGAAGACATTATTTTTCTTTTATGTAAATATCTAAATAGAATTAGAAATTTTGACATAATTGTGACAGCACAATGTATATTTAATTAACTTTGAGAGTAAATGTGTCAGACTGCAATAGCAATTTTAATCAATTTGAAAGATATTTGATACCCAATACTCAAATTGAGCTCCTGAAATCTGGTATTCCAACAAGAGCATAAACTTTATCCTAGCAGAATTTCATATTTGCACTATATTTTGACATTCTAAATCTATAATACTTGAAAGAAAATAAAAGTTTATTTCCTTTTAATTCCGTAATTATCTGTCACTCTAACTCTTGGCTGCACATCAGAATCATCCCATAAGCATGAAAAACAACAACAACAAAAAACTGGTTTGTGGGTTTTAGCCACAGAGATTCTGATTTAGGTGTCTGGGGTGTGGCTATGGATAATAAGATTAGAAAGAAATCTCTCCTGGGCATTTGAATGTGCAGCCAAAACTGAGATCAGTTACTCAAATTTATTAACAGAACCACTGATATGACATACATATATATATCAACATTTTGCTTACATCAACATTTTAAATTAGGATATATAAGGTTAGTATCTTTTTCTATGTTTATATGAACTAAAATA
>SJXQ01005151.1:0-11492 GCA_006408695.1 Aepyceros melampus | reverse complement strand
TACCATTTTTGTCCTTCATTGAGCCCATCTTTGCATGAAATGTTCCCTTGGTATATCTAATTTTCTTGAAGAGATCTCTAGTCTTTCCCATTCTGTTGTTTTCCTCTATTTCTTGGCATTGATTGCTGAGGAAGGTTTTTGTTTTTCTTTTTGTTTTAATCTCTTCTTGCTATTATTTGGAACTCTGCATTCAGATGCTTATATCTTTCCTTTTGCCCTTTACTTTTCACTTCTGTTCTTTTCACAGCTATTTGTAAGGGCTCCTCAGACAGCCATTTCCTTTTTTTTTTTTTTAAATTTCTTTTCCGTGGGGATGGTCTTAATCCCTGTCTCCTGTACAATGTCACAAACCTCCGTCCATAGTTCATCAGGTACTCTGTCTATCAGATCTAGTCACTTCAATCTATTTCTCACTTCCACTGTATAATCATAAGGGATTTGATTTAGGTCATATCCAAATCATCTAGTAGTTTTCCTTATTTTCTTCAATTTACATCTGAATTTGGCAATAAGGAGTTCATGATCTGAGCCACAGTCAGCTCCTGGTCTTATTTTTGAGACTGTATAGAGCTTCTCCATCTTTGGCTGCAAAGAATATAATCAATCTGATTTCAGTCTTGACTATCTGGTGAGGTCCATGTGTAGAGTCTTCTCTTGTGTTGTTGGAAGAGGATGTTTAGTATGACCAGTGTGTTCTCTTGGCAAAACTCTATTAGCCTTTGCCCTGCTTCATTCTGTACTCCAAGACCAAATTTTCCTGTACCTACTTTTGTATTCCAGTCCCCTATAATGAAAAGGACATCTTTTTTGGGTGTTAGTTCTATAAGGTCTTGTAGATCTTCATAAAACCGTTCAGCTTCTTCAGCATTACTGGTTGGGGCATAGGCTTGGATTACCATGATATTGAATGATTTGCCTTGGAAACTAAGAGAGATCATTCTGTCATTTTTGAGACTGCATCCAAGTACTGCATTTTGGACCTTTTTGTTGACCATGATGGCTACTCCATTTCTTCTCAGGGATTTCTGCCCACAGTAGTATATATAATGGTCATCTGATTTAAATTCACCCATTCCAGTCCATCTTGGTTCGCTGATTCCTAGAATGTTGACATTGACTCTTGCCATCTCCTGTTTGACCACTTCCAGTTTGCCTTAATTCATGGACCTAACATTCCAGATTCCTATGCAATATTGCTCTTTACAGCATTGGACCTTGCTTCTATCATCAGTCATACCCACAACTGGGTGTTGTTTTTTTGTTGTTTTGTTTTGGCTCCATCCCTTCATTCTTTCTGGAGTTATTTCTCCACTGATCCTTATTTGGCTTAAAGCTCAACATTCAGAAAACTAAGATCATGGCATCTGGTCCCATCACCTCATGAGAAATAGATGCGGAGACAGTGGAAACAGTGTCAGTCTTTATTTTGGGGGGCTCCAAAATCACTGCAGATGGTGATTTCAGCTGTGAGATTAAAAGATGCTTACTCCTTGGAAGGAAAGTTATGACCAACCTAGATAGCATATTAAAAAGCAGAGACATTACTTTGCCAACAGAGGTCCATCTAGTGAAGGCTATGGTTTTCCCAGTGGTCATGTATGGTGTGAGAGTTTGACAGTGAAGAAAGCTGAGCACTGAAGAATTGATGCTTTTGAACTGTGGTGTTGGAGAAGACTCTTGAGAGTCCCTTGGACAGCAAGGAGATTCCAACCAGTCCATCCTAAAGGACATCAGTTCTGGGTGTTCAATGAAAGGACTGATGAAGCTGAAACTCGAATACTTTGGCCACCTCATGAAAAGAGTTGACTCATTGGAAAAGACCCTGATGCTGGGAAGGATTGGGAGCAGGAGGAGAAGGGGATGACAGAGGATGAGATGGCTGGATGCATCACTGACTCAATGGACATGAGTCTGAGTGAACTCTGGGAGTTGGTGATGGACAGGGAGGCATGGTGTGCTGCAATTCATAGGGTTGCAAAGAGTCAGACACAACTGAGCGACTGAACTGAACTGAATTGATCTCCAATAGCATATTGGGCACCTACCGACCTGGGGAGTTCATCTTCCAGTACGACCAACTGCGCAGAAGCATGGCAGCTGCAATGGACCACACAAAAGTGTCTCTGAGAGAAGCTACCCCACACCCAAGGTCAGGGGTAGCAGCCAAGAGTAGCAACCCTACGCACAAGGAGTGGCGGTTGCACGGGCCCAGGAGGGCTGAGAAGAGCTACTCCATGTTCAAGGTCAGGAGGGCTGGCTGTGAGGAGATACCCCTCGTCCAAGGTAAGGAGCAGTGGCTGTGCTTTGCTGGAGCGGCCGTGAAGAAATACCCCACATCCAAGGTAAGAGAAACCCAAGTAAGATGGTAATTGTTGCGAGAGGGTATCAGAGGGCAGACACACTGAAACCATAATCACAGAAAACTAGCCAATTTGGTGACATGGACCACAGCCTTGTCTAACTCAGTGAAACTAAGACATGCCATTTGGGGCCACCCAAGATGGACGAGTCATGGTTGAGAGGTCTGACAGAATGTGGTCCACTGGAGAAGGGAATGGGAAACCACTTCAGTATTCTTGCTTTCAGAACCGTATGAACAGTATTTTAAAAGATTTACAAAATTAACAATTTTTAGCTAGAATGACCAGAAAGTAGACAAACAGAAGACTCAAATAACTAAAACAAGAAAAGAAGTGGCTTTATTACCAAACTTATGGAAATATAAAGGATTATAAGTGAATATTATGAATAATTGAACACCAGAAATTAGATAATATAGATGAATTGGACAAAATTGTGGAAAGACACAAACTACTAATTCAAGACAAAGTAGACAATCTATATAGATCCACAAGAGATTGAGCCAATAATCAAAAAACTTTCAACAAAGAAAAGTCCAGGACCTTTGCTGATGACTTCTACCAGATGTTTAAGAAAAATTAGCACTAATCTTTCACACACTCTTCCAAAATAATAGAAAAGGAAAATTTTCTTAATTCATTCTATGAAACCAGACATATTACCTTGACCTTAAACCATATGAAGACATCACAAGTAAAGAAAAACTATAGATCAATATTCTCTGTGAATATATACACAAAAGTCCTCAGCAAAATACTAGCAGATTCCAGCAGTGTATTAAAAGATGGCACATCATGACCAAGTGAGATTTATCCCAGGAATGTAAGCTTGGTTCAACATACAACAATTAGTTGGTGTTAACTGTATCAGTTCCTATTGCTGCTATAACAAATTACCACAGACTTACTAGCTTAAAAACAACACAAATCGATTCAGTTCAGTTCAGTTCAGTCTCTCAGTCATGTCCGACTCTTTGCGACCCCATGAATCGCAGCACGCCAGGCCTCCCTGTCCATCACCAACTCCCAGAGTTCACTCAGACTCACACCCATCGAGTCAGTGATGCCATCCAGCCATCTCATCCTCGGTCGTCCCCTTTTCCTCCTGCCCTCAATCCCTCTCAGCATCAGTCTTTTCCAATGAGTCAACTCTTCGCATGAGGTGACCAAAGGACTGGAGTTTCAGCTTTAGCATCATTCCTTCCAAAGAAATCCCAGGGAGGGGAGGTCCTAAGACGGTGGAGGAATAGGACAGGGAGACCACTTTCTCCCTCACAAATTCATCAAAAGAACATTTCAACGCTGAGTAAATTCCACAAAACAACTTCTGAATGCCGGCCGAGGACATCAGGCACCCAGAAAAGCAGATCATTGTCTTCAGAAACAGGTAGGAAAAAATATAAAAGACGAAAAAGGAGACAAAGGAGGTAGGGAGGGAGCTCTGTCCCAGGAAGGGAATCTTAAGAAGAGAGGTTTCCAAACACCAGGAAACACTCTGCGACGAGCCATGGAAGCACAGAGGGCAACATAACAGGAAGGAAAAATAAATAAATAATTAAAACCAACAGATTACGAGCCCAACAGTAACTCCCCCAGCGGAGAAGCAGCACAGACGCCTGCATCTGCCACTAGCAAGTGGGGGCTGGGCAGGGAGATGCGGGAGGTGCGGGCTGCAGTGCTTTGTAAGATTCGGGCCAGAACGCCCCGCGTGTAACCAGAGCAAACTAACTTGGGCTGGCAAACCAGACTGTGGGATAGCTACCACGCGAAAAGCTGGAAAATAAGACACTGCCAGGACCGTGCACAGAACAAAGGATGGAACAGAAATAGCTGGATGCAGACCATCCCCCTCCAGGGACAGGCAGCCAGAGCCGTAAGGGGAGGAAGGGGGCAATTGCAGCCCAAGAGAGACATTACCTACCAAAATGCAAGCAGGCTTCTTTGCTAACTAAGACTTCTGGGGTTTCTGGGCAGTCATCAGCTGCCAGAGAAGGGACACCAGGGATACACCTAGAAAACTGAGCAGCAGAGACAGAAAGGCGATAAGTCACAGCAACTGTGCTCACCAAACACCTGAGCTACTGGGACCTGGAAAGGGCACAATAAATGACCCAATCAAAAAATGGGCCAAAGAACTAAATAGACACTTCTCCAAAGAAGACATACGAATGGCTAACAAACACATGAAAAGATGCTCAACATCACNTTAGATCACTTTCTAACACCATACACAAAAATAAACTCAAAATGGATTAAAGATCTAAATGTAACACGAGAAACTATAAAACTCCTAGAGAACATAGGTAAAACACTTTCCAACATAAATCAGAGCAGGATCCTCTATTACCCACCTCCCAGAATACTGGAAATAAAAGCAAAAATAAACAAATGGGATCTAATTAAAATTAAAAGCTTCTGCACAACAAAGGAAACTATAAGCAAGGTGAAAAGACAGCCTTCTGAATGGGAGAAAATAACAGCAAATGAAGCAACTGGCAAACAACTAATCTCAAAAATATATAAGCAACTTATGGAGCTCAATTCCAGAAAAATAAATGACCCAATCAAAAAATGGGCCAAAGAACTAAATAGACATTTCTCCAAAGAAGACATATGGATGGCTAACAAACACATGAAAGGATGCTCAACATCACTCATTATCAGAGAAATGCAAATCAAAACCACAATGAGGTATCATTTCACACCAGTCAGAATGGCTGTGATCCAAAAGTCAACAAGCAATAAATGCTGGAGAGGGTGTGGAGAAAAGGGAACCCTCTTACACTCTTGGTGGGAATGCAAACTAGTACAGCCACTATGGAGAACAGTGTGGAGATTCCTTTAAAAATTGCAAATAGAACTGCCATATGACCCAGCAATCCCACTGCTGGGCATACACACCGAGGAAACCAGAACTGAAAGAGACACGTGTACCCCAATGTTCATTGCAGCACTGTTTATAATAGCCAGGACATGGAAACAACCTAGATGTCCATCAGCAGATGAATGGATGAGAAAGCTGTGGTACATATAAACGATGGAGTATTACTCAGCCATTAAAAAGAATACATTTGAATCAGTACTGAGGTGGATGACACTGGAGCCGATTATACAGAGTGAAGTAAGCCAGAAAGAAAAACACCAATACAATATACTAACATATATATATGGAATTTAGAAAGATGGTAATGATAACCCTGTATGCGAGACAGCATAAGAGACACAGATGTATAGAACAGACTTTTAGACTCTGAGGGAGAGGGAGAGGGTGGGATGATATGGGAGAATGACATTGAATCATGTATACTATCATGTAAGAAATGAGTCGCCAGTCTATGTTCGATACAAGAAGCTTGGGGCTGGTGCACGGGGATGATCCAGAGAGATGATATGGGGTGGGAGGTGGGAGGGGGGTTCAGGATTGGGAACTCATGTACACCCGAGACGGATTCATGTGAATAACAATACAGTACTGTAAAGTAATCATGTAGAAATGAGTCGCCAGTCTATGTTCGATACAAGAAGCTTGGGGCTGGTGCACGGGGATGATCCAGAGAGATGATATGGGGTGGGAGGTGGGAGGGGGGTTCAGGATTGGGAACTCATGTACACCCGAGACGGATTCATGTGAATAACAATACAGTACTGTAAAGTAAAATAAAGTAAAAATAAAAATTAAAAAACAAATAAATAAGAAAAAAAAAAGAAACACTTTGGTTGGCTTTTGATTGAACACATAGCAGAATTTGGGGATAAGGGTGAGGCTGCCAAATTAGAATTATTTTTACCTCAAGGGGTTGACAGGGTGCTCAGGGGCTGCTGCTGATGTGCTCAGTCGTGGCCAACTCCGCAACCCCATGAACTGTAGTCTGCCAGGTTCCACTGTCTGTGGAATTTTCCAGGCAAGAATACTGAAGTCAGTTGCCATTTCCTTCTCCAAGCTGAGAGGCTGCAGGAAATATGGATTTTATGCTACCACCATTGTCAAAATATAGTAGGTTTCCACCATCAAGTATCCAGTTCTAATCTGTAAGAATTAGTTCCCATCTAAGAATGGACATTGCAGAGATGGGTGATTAGAGTCCAAGGTGGTGGTTAATACCTTGACATTGAGTCTCAGATACAGACTCTGCCACACACCAGTCACATGGTGGGGATGGAGGGTGATGCTCAGCGTGAAGTTTCATGCCTCTGTGTACCTATTGTGGTAACCAGGAGGCTGAGTCATGCTCAGAAGTCTACAAGAAAATAAACGCTTGTGAGTTACAGAGTTTGTTCTTGACTAAAGATTCTCCTGTCCCTCTGTCCTTCCAGGGGCAGAATTAATCATTCAGATCTCATAAAATTCTAACATTCAGAAGCAGAAGAAAACTATCCACAAATCTACCAACTCTATCTGTGTCCTCTATTCTTGATTTTTCTATGTCTAAAAATAAAAATGGTGGAAGGGTCATTACTCAGAGCAGGAAAACATGACTGTGGTCCCCTCTCTGCTGGGTCCCAGGAGGAGGTCCTGCACTGACTGTGATCACCTACGTGGGGCTGAGCCTCTCTCTGCTGTGCCTCCTCCTGGTGGCCCTCACCTTCTTGCTGTTCAAAGCCATCCAGAACACTACCACCTCGCTCTACCTGCAGGTGCTCTGCCTCTTCCTGGCCCACCTGCTCTTCCTCACAGCCATTGACAGAACTGAGAGCAAGTTACATCTATTGTCCCAGAATATCCCTGTCACAGGGCATGCTGAGTTCATGGAGCCATGCTGCTTTGGACACTTTAATAAAATGACTTGGGTTCCAGGCAAGGTTAAATTGGTAAATAACCAATTTCACATTGACTGCCACAACTAGAAGACAAAGACTCTGCTGACAACTCCTTCTTATACATCAAAGTTCTCCCCAGTGACAAGTTATAGAAGTACCAGGACATGCTCCATCCTGACAGACCCTCCTGGTGACATTTGACAAGCCACATTCCTCTTCCTGCAGGTGCTGTGTGCCATCATCGCAGGTGCCTTACACTATCTCTACCTGGCCTCCTTCACTGGATGCTGCTGGTGATTGTGTCCGCTTCTGCAGCATCCAGGCATCATCTTTATGGGACTTCCACAAGGTGAAATAAGTTCTCACTTTTTATCTCTCCAGCGCAACCATGTATGGAGAATTGTTCACAATCATAGAACAAATGTAGCACTTAATTATGGCAGATCATAATATATAGACACTAAGTAATAATCCCTGGAGAAGGAAATGGCAACCCACTCCAGTACTCTTGCCTGGAAAATTCCATGGACTGAGGAGCCTGATGGGCTACAGTCCAGGGGGTCGCAAAGAGTCGGACACGACTGAGCGACTTCACCACCACCACCAAGTAATAATCCCTAGGTCATCTTTCTGGTGGAGGATGATAATAATTAAGCAGAATGCCTTCAACCTCTGTTCATGAAATAACAAAGAGGAAATCAAAGGAAGTGCTTAGGGCATCATTTAGAAAAATATAAACTGCTTTTTTATCCTAATTCTATCAGATGTTTCAATCTTCATTTGTAATAGTAGAGCTGATATAAACAAGCAAAACAATAAACTGTATCATAATTAAGCATTTACAAGGTGCTTACTTTGTGCCAAGGCATTTTTCTAACTATTTTAATGTATGTTAATTCAATTAATCCTGATACCAATACTATGAAGTAGATACTGTCATTCACCCCACTTTACAGATAAGAAAACTGAGGCACAAATAGCTTAAGTAAATGCCCAAAGGTGCACAGCTTAATTCAGTTTAGTAGGTAGCCAAGCTTAATTCAAATTCAGAGAGTCAGGCTCCTTAGATTGCACTCTTAATTCAGCTTTTAATACTAGGTTTAAAGTTTTTACATTTTTACTGAAGTATACCATCTTACTTGGGTTTCTCTTACCTTGGACATGAGGTATCTCTTCATGGCTGCTCCAGCAAAGCACAGCCACTGCTCCTTACCTTGGATGAGGGGTATCTCCTCCCACCACCCTTCCTGACCTTCAATGTGGGATGGCTCCTCTAGGCTCTCCTGCGCCCACACAGCCACCACTTCTTGGATGTGGGGTTGTTCCTCCCAGCCACCACCGCTGGCCCGGGCATGGGATTGCTCCTCCTTGTCACTGCCCTGGCCTCGGGCATGGGATTGCTCCTTCCTGCCGCCGCCCCTGGCCTCCAGTGCAGCCCCTGGCCTTGGACGCTGGGTGGCTTCTCCTGGCCGCCATCCCTGGCCTTGGACATGGGATATCTCGTCCTGGCTGTCGCCCCTGACCTCGGACTCGGGGTAGCGCCTCTCAGCCGCTGCCCCTGACCTTGGACGCAGGATAGCTCCTCTCTGCTGTTCCTGTGCCCTTGTAACCTGGCACTCTACGCCGCTGCCTCTGACCTCAGATGTGGGTCGCCGCCGCCTGCACTTAGGAGCAGTGGCTATGCTTTGCTGTAGCAGCCATGAAGAGATACCCCACGCCCAAGGTAGGAGAAACCCAAGTAAGGTGGTAGGTGTTGCAAGAGGGCATCAGAGAGCAGACACACTGAAACCATACTCATAGAAATCTAGTCAGTTTAATCACAATAGGACCATAGCCTTGTCTAACTCAATGAAACTAAAGACATGCCCGTGGGGCAATCCAGGACAAGCGGGTCATGGTGGAGAGGTCTGACAGAATGTGGTCCACTGGAGAAAGGAATGGCAAATCACTTCAGTATTCTTGCCTTGAGAACCCCATGAACAGTATGAAAAGGCAAAATTATAGGATACTGAAAGAGGTACTCCCCAGGTCAGTATGCTACTGGAGATCAGTGGAGAAATAACTCCAGAAAGAATGAAGGGATGGAGCCAAAGCAAAAACAATACCCAGTTATGGATGTGACTGGTGATAGAAGAAAAATCTGATGCTGTAAAGAGCAGTATTGCATAGGAACCTGGAGTGTCAGGTACATGAATCAAGGCAAATTGGAAGTGGTCAAACAGGAGATGGCAAGAGTGAACGTTGACATTCTAGGAATCAGTGAACTAAAATGGACTGGAATGGGTGAATTTAACTCAGATGACCATTATATCTACTACTGCGGACAGGAATCCCTCAGAAGAAATGGAGTAACCATCATGGTCAACAGAAGAGTCCAAAATGCAGTACTTGGATGCAATCTCAAAAAGGACAGAATGATCTCTGTTCCTTTCCAAGGCAAACCATTCAATATCACAGTAATCCAAGTCTATGCCCCAACCAGTAATGCTGAAGAAGCTGAAGTTGAAGGTTCTATGAAGACCTACAAGACCTTTTAGAGCTAACACCCACAAAAGATGTTCTTTTCATTATAGGGGACTGGAATGCAAAAGTAGGAAGTCAAGAAACACCTGGAGTAAGAGGCAAATTTGGCCTTGGAATATGGAATGAAGCAGGACAAAGACTAATGGAGTTTTGCCAAGAAAATGCACTGGTCATAGCAAACACCTTCTTCCAACAACACAAGAGAAGACTCTACACATGGACATCACCAGATGGTCAACACTGAAATCAAATTGATTATATTCTTTGCAGCCAAAGATGGAGAAGCTCTATACAGTCAACAAAAACAAGACCAGGAGCTGACTGTGGCTAGGATCATGAACTCCTTATTACCGAATTCAGACTGAAATTGAAGAAAGCATGGAAAACCGCTAGACTATTCAGGTATGAACTAAATCAAATCCCTTATGATTATACAGTGGAAGTGAGAAATAGATTTAAGGGCCTAGATCTGATAGATAGAGTGCCTGATGAACTACGGAATGAGGTTCGTGACATTGTACAGGAGACAGGGATCAAGACCATCCCCATGGAAAAGAAATGCAGAAAAGCAAAATGGCTGTCTTGGGAAGCCCTACAAATAGCTTTGAAAAGAAGAGAAGTGAAAAGCAAAGGGGAAAAGGAAAGATATAAGCATCTGAATGCAGAGTTCCAAAGAATAGCAAGAAAAGATAAGAAAGCCTTCTTCAGCAATCAATGCAAAGAAATAGAAGAAAACAACAGAATGGGAAAGACTAGAGATCTCTTCAAGAAAATTACAAATACCAAGGGAACATTTCAGGCAAAATGGGCTCGATAAAGGACAGCAATGGTCTGGACCTAACAGAAGCAGAAGATATTAAGAAGACAGGGCAAGAATACACAGAAGAGCTGTAACAAAAGGATCTTCACGACCCGGATAATTACGATGGTGTGATCACTCATCTAGAGCCAGACTTCCTGGAATGTAAAGTAAAGTGGGCCTGAGGAAGCATCACTATGAACAAAGGTAGTGGAGGTGATGGAATTCCAGTTGAGCTATTTCAAATCCTGAAAGATGATGCTGTGAAAGTGCTGCACTCAATATGCCAGCAAATTTGGGAACCTCAGCAGTGGCCACAGGACTGGAAAAGGTCAGTTTTCATTCCAATCCCAAAGAAAGGCAATGCCAAAGAATGTTCAAGTTCAGTTCAGTTCAGTCGCTCAGTCGTGTCTGACTCTTTGCGACCCTATGAATTGCAGCACGCCAGGCTTCNTTCGCGTTGTTTGTTTGTTTGTTTGCTTCCTCTGGGGAATGGGGTGGGGGGTGGTGAGACAAGATGAGAGCTAAAGAAAGCTTTGCCTCACCCCAAGTTGCCGAGCCGGGCTGACTTTTCGGAGGAAAGGGTCCGCCTAGCCTTGAGTCAAGCAGCCTTACTGTACCGCCGTGTGCATTCCCTCATACGGTCAGGAGTTATGACTCATTTTGAAGATGTAATTCTTGTCTCTCTGATCCCCTCGCGGGTGCAACACACCAAACAGTAACAAACACAAAGCGCCTCGGGGCCAAGGCTGGGGGCGGGGGGCGGGGAGGGGGCCGCCGAAGTTTCGCTTTGGCGTTGGGGGGCGCGGATGGGCGCTCGCCCGGGCCCTGGCCCGGCTCCCCTGGGCGGCCCGCGCGCGTTTCAATGGGCGCGGGCGATGCCCACATTGTCGCTGTGTTTGGTTGCTAGATCGAGCCTGCGTGCTGCCGAAGCAGGGCGCCGAGTCCATGCGAACTGCCATCTGATCCGCTCTTATCAATGAAGCAGCCGATCATGGCGGATGGCCCCCGGTGCAAGAGACGCAAACAAGCCAATCCCAGGAGGAAAAACG
>SJXQ01005150.1:254156-275994 GCA_006408695.1 Aepyceros melampus | reverse complement strand
TTTGCAGTAATAATGGCCAGTCATTTATTTAAATATTTCAGCTAACAAGTTTTGCAATATATAATATAAAAGTTTTTATTCAACTGGTTATTTAGATTATCTCACATACCTGATTATATATATAGTTACATTAGCAGGTCTTTATAAACTAACTAGAGATTATTTTTTATAAAAAGGAGACCAAATTATTAGTAATATTGACTTAGAAAAATGCAAAACTTTCTCTTATTGAAGCAAAAGTAAAAACATAAGCTAAATCTTTAGTCATAATAGATAAAGTTAGAGGAGAGCTGCCATTGCAACAATTTTCCAGTGACAGAAAAAGTAATGAATAACAAGAGACCAGAATTCTTGACCAAATCACTTTCTATCTTCTGATGAATTATTAAATCTCATATCTCTGAAATCCAGTGTCTCTATCCTAAAGACATACACTTTGAATAGATTTCTAAATGACTATGACCAAATTATTAGTAATATTGACTTAGAAAAATGCAAAACTTTCTCTTATTGAAGCAAAAGTAAAAACATAAGCTAAATCTTTAGTCATAATAGATAAAGTTAGAGGAGAGCTGCCATTGCAACAATTTTCCAGTGACAGAAAAAGTAATGAATAACAAGAGACCAGAATTCTTGACCAAATCACTTTCTATCTTCTGATGAATTATTAAATCTCATATCTCTGAAATCCAGTGTCTCTATCCTAAAGACATACACTTTGAATAGATTTCTAAATGACTAAATTACAAAAACTTGCCAAGGTGCTAGATTAACCCTCGTCACATCAGAAAAGCATGTAGACCCATTAAATTCAAATGTGAAATTAATTTTGACTTGACCTGGCACATTGCTCAGAACAATGAACCTATTAAAAATTCCCAGCAAAAAAAAAAAAAAAAGGGCTTGAGGATGCTTTGCGATGCTTGAAGAGGCAAAGGAAAACAATAAAAAGTGCTTCCATCTTTAATAGGGGAATGTTTGTTTTGTTTAACTTGAGGTGGAAATAATTTCTTATTATTGGGCACTCCTGAATTCATCAAGTACTTTAAATTCTGATTATGCATCAGGCAACATTCTATGTAAGGGTATATAGCCATGGCTAAGTCAGAAATTATACTGGCCCCAAGAAGCTTACATTTCAATGGGGAAACATCAACACAGACCAAGTGATACTTTATAATAAGTATAATCAGTGTTTTTTAAAGGGGTATAAAATACTATAAGAACTTCAATTTTAAATATACTGCCTTTATAATTTATGCTAAGTTGCTTCAGTCGTGTCTGATTCTGTGTGACCCCATAGATAGCAGCCCACCAGGCTCCCCCATCCCTGGGATTCTCCAGGCAAGAACACTGGAGTGGGCTGCTAGCTTTGTTTGTAGTGATGCTTTCTAAGGCCCACGTGACTTCACATTCCAGGATGTCTGGCTCTAGGTGAGTGATCACACCATTGTGATTATCTTGGTCGTGAAGATCTTTTTCGTTTAGTTCTTCTGTGTATTCTTGCCACCTCTTCTTAATATCTTCTGCTTCTGTTAGGTCCAGACCATTTCTGTCCTTTATCGAGCCCATTTTTGCATGAAATGTTCCCTTGGTATCTCTAATTTTCTTGAAGAGATCTATAGTTTTTCCCATTCTGTTGTTTTCCTCTATTTCTTTGCATTGATCACTGAAGAAGGCTTTCTTATCTCTTCTTGCTATTCTTTGGAACTCTGCATTCAGATGCTTATATCTTTCCTTTTCTCCTTTGCTTTTCACAGCTATTTGTAGGGCCTCCCCATGACAGCCATTTATACAGTCCATGGAATTCTCTAGGCCAGAATACTGGAGTGGGTAGACCTTCCCTTCTCCAGCGGATCTTCCCAACCCAGGGATCAAACCCAAGTCTCCTGCATTGCAGGCAGATTCTTTACCAACTGAGCTGCACAATTTAAAAGCAGTATAATTTGTCTGCCTGTGCATCCTAATTAGTATTCGAGGGTGTTTTTTAGTAATCAGTTCTTTAAAACAGAAACTTTGTCATTAGCCAGTATGAGGTCTCATCAAACACAGTGAAGATCTATTAAAATTTCCTTCTATTTATACAGTCCATGGAATTCTCTAGGCCAGAATACTGGAGTGGGTAGACCTTCCCTTCTCCAGCGGATCTTCCCAACCCAGGGATCAAACCCAAGTCTCCTGCATTGCAGGCAGATTCTTTACCAACTGAGCTGCACAATTTAAAAGCAGTATAATTTGTCTGCCTGTGCATCCTAATTAGTATTCGAGGGTGTTTTTTAGTAATCAGTTCTTTAAAACAGAAACTTTGTCATTAGCCAGTATGAGGTCTCATCAAACACAGTGAAGATCTATTAAAATTTCCTTCTAATGTCCCCATTCTCTAAATCTCACTGAACTACCAAAATGGAAAGATTCTGACCTGCATTTGGGCAAACGTGAGAGTTAGACGGTGAAGAAAGCTGAGTGCCGAAGAATTGATGCTTTTGAACTGTGGTGTTGGAGAAGACTCTTGAGAGTCCCTTGGACAGCAAGGAGATCCAACCAGTCCATTCTGAAAAAGATCAGCCCTGGGATTTCTTTGGAGGGAATGATGCTAAAGCTGAAACTCCAGTACTTTGGCCACCTCATGCGAAGAATTGACTCACTGGAAAAGACTCTGATGCTGGGAGGGATTGCAGGCAGGCGGAGAAGGGGACAACAGAGGATGAGATGGCTGGATGGCATCACTGACTAGATGGACGTGAGTCTGAGTGAACTCCAGGAGTTGGTGATGGACAGGGAGGCCTGGCGTGCTGTGATTCATGGGGTCGCGAAGAGTCGGACATGATTGAGCGACTGAACTGAACTGAATAACGCTCAGAACTCCAGCTTAAGTAAGGGACCCAAAAGTTTTGCTGTCGGCATTTTAGGCAAATGGAATGAGTAGGGACAATTTCGTGCTGTGTAAGGGGTGAGGTGGAGGATGGGGGGAACAATAGAGCCTTCTCAGGGACCCTTCTCCAAGCCCCTGGCTCCCTGTAACCCAGCTTTAGTGGTTTGGGGTAAGCCTGTGGGACGCACGAAGCACTGAGGGGCTGAGAGTCAGGTTCTCCATCCACCACCTTGCTGCCACCTAAGCCTCCCCAACTTCCCCACTGCGTTTGAAAGGGGAAAGGGAAATGAGTATAGAAGATGGACTCTCCAGGAAGAAGCGGCCCTCCTGCCGCTAGCCCTGAGCTCAAATTCTCCTCACTAGCTGGTGCTTTCCTGACCTTCCCTGTGTCCACAGACCCAAGTGCCCTTCCTTACACCTCCCACCTCTGAGCCTGTGCTTCTGATCCAGCCCCTCCTCCAGCCACTGCCAGACATTTCTGTCACCCTCGAATTTCTGCTCCTCGCGCCCTCTAGGGGTCAAGATGCAGGGAGGGCAGGGCTACAAGGTGGGGGAAAGGCATCAGCGGATGGTAGAGGGTGGACAGAGCCACGGGGAATGATGGGAAAGCCTGGGCCAAGCCAGGGGCCCAGCCCAAGGCACAGGTGCGAGAGGGTGGAGGCCAAGTATCAGAGGCAATTCCAGGTAAGAGTGTGGGCCATGAAGATCCAAGTTCAGATCTCAGTTCTGCCACCTACAAGCTGTCTGCCCTTTGGCAAGTTTCTGAATATTCAGGATCTTGGATTTTCCTTGTCTGGAAAATATGGGTAAGAATAGTTTCTTCTTGGTAGGTTGTTAGGATTACCATAGAAAGTGCTTGAAACAATGTCTGATCCATAGTGTACACACCTAATAAATGTCAGCAATTGACACAATTACATCATTATTGCTGTTGCTGTTGTTTAGTTGCTAAGTTGTGTCCAACTCTTTGCAACTCCATGGACTGTAACTGACCAGGCACCTCTGTCCATGGGGATTCTCCAGGCAAGAATACTAAAGTGGGTTGCCATATCCTTCTCCTGGAGATCTTCCCAACCTAGGAAATGAACCCCAGGCTCCTGCTGCATCTGCTTCATTGCAGGTGGGTCCTTTACCTTAGAGCCACCAGAGAAGCTACATCGTTATTACTATCTGCCTACTATTAATAAATTTAACATTTGCACTAATAAACATATTGGAATTATAACCGGGCAAATTTCCACATGGTATTTAATCTACAGGCCTGAATTTAAACTTACAACTCATAATGGTCTAACATAAACCTGTATGTGTTCTTTTATATATAAACCTTTGCTTGATATTGAGCTACTCTGTTCTCTTAAACACATAAGCCTCTGTTAGCTTTTGAGCTACTGTGTGTATATGTGTGTGTACTCAGTCATGTCCTCGTTGTGTCTCCTGCATTGGCAGGCAAATTCTTTACCACTAGCACCACCTGCAAAGCCCAGTGTGTATATGTGCATGTGTATGTGTGTGTGTGTGTGCATGCTAACTCATTTCACTCATGTCTGACTCTTTGCGACCCTATGGATGGACTGTAGCCCTCCAGGCTCTCTAACCATGGGGTCCTCGAGGCAAGAATACTGGAGTAGGTTGCCATGCCCTCCTCCAGGAGATCTTCCTGACTCAAGGATCAAACCTGAGTCTCTTACATCTCCTGCTTTGGGAGGAGGGTTCTTTTCCACTAGCGCCACCTGGGAAGCCCCACTGCATATAGATCTGAATCTAAAGATCTAACCACTGCAAAGCAGTGACCAGAGGGCCCTGCTTGGTTCATAAAAGGTCTGCGCACATTCTACTGCTTTCCAGTAGGAAATCTTTTAGCCACTTATTTATCCAAGCAGATTGATATGTTAATTGTCCTGCTTCCCTTCTCTTATTTCCAGCATGACACCGTAACAGTCAATTTTTAAGTCTTTACTCTGGATCACAATATCGCTTGCCCTTATAAAGTGTGCCTGGATGGAGTCAAAAGGTCTTTATGAAAATGATATTCAGGGAATTACCAAATATTAAAGCTACTGATGGATTTTTCATCTTCACTTCAATTTTTGTCTCCATGTAGACATTATCTGTATTGTAAATACACACATAAAATATGTTTAACCTTACACATCATTTGGAACAAGAAAATCTTGAATTAGAAGAGAGGAGGGCAAAATCAGATGACCCATTTATCATATAGTATCTTGAAAAATGGTACAGATGAGCCTATTTATAGGACACGAATAGAGACGCAGACATAGAGTAAGGACATGTGGACACAGGGTGGGAAAGAGAGGGTAGGACAAATTGGGAAGTACCACTGACCGTATGTAAAGTAGATAGCTAGTGGGAAGCTGCTGTATAGCACCTGGAGCTCAGCTCAGTGCTCTGTGATGACCTAGAGGGATGAGAGGTGGCGGAGGTAGAGGGAGGCTCAAGAAGGAGGGGATGTATGTATAACTGATTCACTTTGTTGAGCAGCAGAAAGTAACACAACACTGTAAAGCAATTATACTCAAATTAAAAAAAAAAAAAACTTTTAAGAATGCTTTAGGTCCGGGGAACCGCAATCGTGCTGCTATTGCTATTGGAAAAATCATAATCTGCTTCCATAGGACCCAGCATTCACCCTCAAGATAAGACCTGCCAGCATCTGTTGGGTTTACTTCTCTCTTTTCTGCTAGACTGAAAGGTTCCTGTGCATGGCAGGGACTCTATCTTTGTTATCTTCATAACTTTCTAGCAATTTCCAAGGCCTGGAAAATGCACAGGTTGAATAATTTGGTAATTTCGAATTTATTACATAAAGTCTTCAAATGACACTCATTTTTGTTTTCAATGATTCCTTGAAATAGGCCACATCTTGTTTTACAAACAGGAAATCTCAGATTTCATTTGGGAGCTAAAATGACTTGCTAAAATCAGTTTAAAGCTGGCAGGCACAAAATATCTAGACTGAGAAAATCTCACTGTTAACAAAATTCTGAGTTGGGCGTTTGTAGCAAAAGTTCAACTGCCAAACCACAGGTGACAAGTGCGGACTATCGGTAACCCTCTAGCCTCTTCTACGGTGAGATCACGAGGGTGCAGACTGTCCCACTGAAGTTGATCGTTAGTACAGACAGAGCCTCAGAATTTGCGTGTTCCACATTAAAGGTTTCTTTAAGTAAGTTGAAAAGTGTGTGGCTTGCAAACCTAAGACTATGAATCATTACAAAATATCACCATGAGCCATTATGGTTTCCAGGTTTTGCTGTTGTCTTTGGGGAAGTGGCGGGGAGGGGAGCAGAGGAGAAAGTGGGGTGAGATCTAGAAAAGAAGGAAGTACGATTCACTCTCATTCACTCTCTCTTTCTCTTTCCTTCTTTCACTTCTCTTTCTGCACACATGCACACCACACACACAGACACACACATACTGATGTTGGCCATGTGCCAGATACTGTGAAAACTACTCTTCGGATAGAATTGCATCTAATTCTCAAAACCGTGTGGATTTTGAGTTGCTCTGAAAGCAGAATGTATCTGACAATCAACAGTATCTCTACCTTGTGTCATGTGCCTGTCTGTTCAGTCACGCCTGACTCTTTGCAACCCCAGGGACTGTAGCCCACAGTCTCCTCTGTCCAAGGAATTTTCCAGGCACAAATACTGGAGTGCATTGTTTCAGGGGATCCTCCTGACCCAGGGATCAAACCCATATCTCTTGTATCTTCTGCTTTGGAAGGTGGGTTCTTTACCAGCTAAGCCACAGGGGAAGTCTCACCTTGTGAGTCATTAGTCTGATTATTAATAGAAGCATTTGTCTTTCATAGTAACTCAAAATCATGGAGCATCTTACAATGAATGGCATCTTAGGTTGGAAGGAATATAGTAGATTCTTTCCACATCGCAGGCAAGGAAGCATCCAGTAAGTGACACAGCAGGGTAAAAAAATTCATATTTATTTAACTTTTCCAAAGATTGTGCTTCTAATCTTATGATACAAAATAAATGTTTTCCTACCAACCAAGCCTAATTATTTTACCCCTTTTTTAAGCTTCCACTTTCCCTTGCAAATATTTTCTTATAGGAAATAAATACCAGTTATTGTCAGACGGGAGAAGAAGATGAGAATAATTTTCAAGCTCAAGCCTTGAAGCTAGCAAATGTTAAATGGTCTGAGACTAGACCACATAGTAAGTATACATTTCCATAAACTACACATATACCCAAAAAGTATCAAAAAAACACAAAATAACTTTTGCTTTAATATATTTCAATATCATCCTTGTGAAAAAAAATCTCAGAAATTCCTTCACAGGACCCCCCTGGTGGCCCAGTTTTTTAACCAAAATCTGCCTGCCAATGCAGGGGACACAGGTTCAATCCCTGCTACAGGAAGATCCCACATGCCACGGGGCAGCTAAGCCCATGCGCCACCACTCTCTAGAGCCTCAGAGTCGAAACTGCTGCTGCTGCTGCTGCTGAGTCGCTTCAGTCATGTCCGACTCTGTGTCCGTAGATGGCAGCCCACCAGGCTCCACCGCCCCTGGGATTCTCCAGGCAAGAACACTGGAGTGGGTTGCCATTTCCTTCTCCAATGCATGGAAGTGAAACGTGAAAGTGAAGTCACCCAGTCGTGTCTGACTCTTCCAACCCCATGGACTGCAGCCCACCAGGCTCCTCTGGCCGTGGGATTTGCCAGCCAAGAGGACTGGAGTGGGGTGCCAAACTACTGAAGCCCAAACACCTAGAGCCTGTGCTCTGCAACAAGAGAACCCACTGCAATGCAAGAAGCCTGTGCACCACACTAGAAAATAGCCCCCGCTTGCCGTAACTAGACAAAGTCTTTGTGAAGCAATAAGGACCCAGTGTAGCCATTAATTAATTGAAAAGAAATCCTTTCACAAACTATGAACAAGGCTGCATCATTAGAATTCATCAGTAATGCCTTTTTTTATAATTCGGTGGCTGTTTAAGACAGAAACCAAACTCTTTCTTTCAATCCATACTATTTTGTAGCATAACATCAAGTCACATTGTAAAGGGTGTTCAACTGGATTAGGAGAATCAGCCCATGTGTGATGACATGAACAGTATGTGTCAATGAAAGCTATTGGCACCTGGAGAGAAAGGATATAGGAGTTCTTGTAGGAATTCTGAAGAAGCTAACATGGCAGGGCAGCAAGCCTCAAACACAGTTGCCGCAGAAAGCCCATCTCCATTCCAGGCACCAGCAACAGAGCTCTCAGGCCACAGATTCCTCTGTCAAGGACCTGTGATGGCCACAGCGGGGGTCAGATGGGACCATCTGCAGCTCACCAACTGAGAATGCTCTGAAATCTCACATGGCCTTGCTGAAATGATTAATAAAGGCTTACCAAGGAATGGCACACCTCTGAAAACTTAGCCCCCATCACGTCAGCATGGAGATAGCAAACCAAGCTCATACTCAGCCTCCACTGGGAATAAATAGATCTCTTTCAACCACAATCACGCTCTCTTCAATTCTGCCAACTCAGGGAAATACCATAAAGCTGGAGAGAAATACGAGAACCCCAATCTCGGGGATCCGAGGTCTTGGGAGCACTGAAGGAAAGGTAATAAAGAGGGACATTCAATAGAAGAAACAAGCCCACTTTTCATTTCAGGGTTTTTGCAAAGCTCTGGCTGAATAATATATAAAATGAAATGCCACGCTGGGTCGTGAAAGGGATTCAAAAATCAAATCAAATAAATATTTCATCCTGTATGGCTTAAAAAGCTAAGAGAGTTTTCTGCATCCAGGCAATAAAACCAGAGGGCAAAAATAACTTGATGGAATGCAAAACATCAGAGGGCTTACTTCCGTTTTTCACTGGCAAGCTTCAGGTGAAATAGCAAAAGCGTTAAACAAGTTATTGCAAAACAAGGGTGTACATTCTGTAAGGGCAATTTCACAGGAGAGTAGGATCTTATGAACTTTTTCAGTGATCAAAAGAAGCCTCAAAGGAAGACCTCGGTATTAAGTTACTAGACTCAGTTTCCGTTTAGAGAAGCAAAGCCTACAGACGTGGGCTGGTGCCAAATGCAAATCCCTCTCTGGAGGCCCTGTGGGTGAGGTTCATTTTCTGTCAGCAGTTTTCAGCGTCTCCCCTGTCCATTGTTGTTGAAGTCCAGAAGCTCTTCAGCCTTCCCGTCAAGACAGTTGATGGTTATTATGCCCACGAATTGCTGAGCCACAAAACCTGGCAAAGATAACCTTCCCCTGGGAGAAGTCAACGGATTTTTCAAACTCTATTTATCCAAAATATTTTTGAGACAAAATTCTACACATCTAACTATATTTTTTAGAATGCTTTTTGCCACACAACGGCCAAGTGAAAATCTAGCTCATTAAAAACCACATTAATTCTGCAAATGAACGAGCAGGACCAGTTTTGTTTAGTTGCTAAGCTGTGTCTGGCTCTTTTTCGACCCCATGGACTGGAGCCCACCAAGCTCCTCTGTCCATGGAATTTTCCAGCCAATAATACTGGAGGGGGTTGCCATTTCCCTCTCCTGGGGATCTTCCTGACCCAGGGAGGGAACCCACATCTCCTGCACTGACAGGCAGATTCTTTACCACTGAGCCACCAGGGAAGCTCAAACAGGACTAAAGAAGCCATTTAATAAAGATCGTCAACTCAGTAATCTAAATGCTCTGCTTCTTCTTCTTCTGTTATATTGACAGCTTCACTGAGCTATAATTCACGTACCATACAACTCACCTAGTTAAGTAAGTGTACCATTCAATGTTCTTTAGTATATCCACAGAGATATGCAACCACAATCATTTTTAGAACATGTTCATGACCCCAGAAAGAAACCCTGAATCCATCAACCATGATGCTCATTTCCTCCCACGTCCCTTCCTCAGCCCCAGACAACCACTAATCTATGTTCAGCCTCTATAAATTTGCCTGTTCTAGACCTTTCATGTAAATGGAGTCATAAAATATATCTGGCTGGCTTCTGTCACTTAGCATGATGCTTACAAGGTTTGCGCATGCTGTAGGATGTGTCAGTACTTCATTCTTATTTATGGCCAAATAATAATCCTTTGTACTAAGAAACTCCATTTGATTTATCCATGCATCAGTTGATGGACATTTGAAGTTGTTTCTATTTTCGGATACTATGCATAATGTTGCTATGAACATTCATGTGCAAGTTTTTATGTGGACATATGTTTTCATTTCTCTTGGACGTGTGCCCAGAGATGAAATTTCTGGATCACATAGTAATTCAATGCTTGAGGAAGTGCCAAACTGCTTCCCTAAACAGCTGCATCATTTGACTTTCCTACTGCCAGTGTGTGAGTTTCCAACTGCTCCACATCTTCACCAGCATTTATTTCCACAAATAATATTTGATTACAGACATTCAGATGGGTACAAAGTGGTATCTCATTGCAATTTTGATTTGTATTTCCCTGATAACTAATAAGATTGAGCATCTGTTCATGTGGCCATTTGTACATCTTCTTTGGAGAAATATCAATTCAGATCCTTTGTCCATTTTTAATTGCCTTATTTTTCTTTTTATCACTGAATTTTAAGAATTCTATATAAGGGCTTCCCTGGTAGCTCAGCTGGTAAAGAATCCGCTTGCAATGCAGGAGACCTCGGTTAGATTTCTGAGTTGGAAAGATCCACTGGAGAAGGGATAGGCTCCCCACTCCAGTATTCATGGGTTTCCTGGTGGCTCAGAGGGTAAAGAGTCCACCTGCAATGGGGGAGACCTGAGTTCGATCCTTGGGTTAAGAAGATCCCCCGGAGGAGAGCATGGCAACTCACTCCATTATTCTTGCCTGGAGAATCCCCATGGACAGAGGAGCCGGGTGTACTACAGTCCATGGAGTCACAAAGAGTTGGATACAACTGAGTGACTAAGCACACAGACATATGAGGGACATAAGTACCTTATCAGATATATGTTTTGCAAATATCTTCTCCCATCCTGTGGGTTGTTTTTTTTTACTTTTTTGGTGGTGTTTTTTACATAGAAAGGTTTTTAACTTTGATAAAATCTGGAAATTCCTTGGTGGTCCAGTAGTTAGAACTCTGTGCTTTCACAGCTGAGTACCTGGTTCAATCCCTAGTCAAGGAACTAATATCATGCAAGCCACAGGGCATGGCCAAAATTTTCTTCTAATTCGATAAAATTCAATTTTGGTTGCATTATCTAGTTCAAAATCACAAAGACATAAGCTTTATAAATAAATACTAAAAATGTAATCATCCGCCACACAAGGAGCTAACTATACTGCCTCAGTGCAGCGTTTGCAGTTGTTCAGTCACTCAGTCGTGTCTGACTCTTTGTGACCCCAAGGACTGCCACATGCCAGGCTCCTCTGTCCATTACTATCTCCCAGAGTTTGCTCAGATTCACGTCCATTGAGTTGGTGAAGCCATCCAACCATCTGCTTTTTCTTAAGTTTTGTAATCAAGAAGTCTAGGTGCTCTGACTTTGTTCTTTGTCAAGATTGTTTTGGCTATTCTAGGTCACTTGCATTTCTAAACGAATTTTAGGATCACCTTGTCAGTTTTTTCAAAGAAGCCCCCGGGGAATTTTGATGAGGATTGTGTTGGATTTATTGGCAGAGTATGGCCATCCTACTAATACTGTATTCTAATTTATGAACATGAGATGTCTTTCTATCTGTTTAGGTCTTCTTTAATTTTTATGGATATTTTGTGGATTTCAGAATATAAGATTATTTGTGGGTTTCAGAATACAAGTTTTGCACCTCTTTTTGTTAAATCTAATGAAATCTAAATATTTCACTCTTTCTTGCTAGTATAAATCCAACTGTTTCCTTAATTTCATTTTTGTTCACTGCTGCTGCTGCTAAGTCACTTCAGTCGTGTCCGACTCTGTGCGGACCCCATTGATGGCCTCCCACCAGGCTCTCCCATCCCTGGGATTCTCCAGGCAAGAACACTAGAGTGGGTTGCCATTTCCTTCTCCAATGCATGAAACTGAAAAGTGAAAGTGAAGTCTCCCAGTCGAGTCCAACCCTTAGCGACTGACTCTCAGCGACCCCATGGACTGCAGCCTACCAGGCTCCTCCGTCCATGGGATTTTCCAGGCAAGAGTACTGGAGTGGGGTGCCATTGCCTTCTGGCATATAGAAATACAGTTGATGTTTGCATACAGACATACCTTGTTTTATTGCACTTCGCAGGCATTGCACTTTTTATAAATTGCAGGTTTGTGGCAACCATGAGTCAAGTAAACTTATCAGTATCATTTTTCAACAGTATTTGCTCACTTTGTGTCTCTCTGGATCACATTTTGATAATTCTCCTGACATTTCAAACCTTCTACCAGCAAAAAGATGGGAGTCCCTTGGACTGCAAGGAGATCCAACCAGTCCATTCTGAAGGAGATCAACCCTGGGATTTCTTTGGAGGGAATGATGCTAAAACTGAAGCTCCAGTACTTTGGCCACCTCATGTGAAGAGCTGACTCATTGGAAATGACTCTGATGCTGGGAGGGACTAGGGGCAGGAGGAGAAGGGGAGACCGAGGATGAGATGGCTGAATGGCATCACGGACTCAATAGACGCGAGTTTGAGTGAACTGCAGGAGTTGGTGATGGACAGGGAGGCCTGGTGTGCTGCGATTCATGGGGTCGCAAAGAGTCGGACACGACTGAGCGCCTGAACTGAACTGAACTGAAGGCTCATATGATGGTCAGCATTTTTACCAATAATAAAGGGATGTATATTATTTTTAGTGTAATCCTACTGCAAGTCTCCTGACTGAAGGCAGATTCTCTACCATCTGAACCACCAGGGAAGTCCTTAATAGACTCCAGTACAGTGTAAATAGAGGCTTCCCTGGTGGCTCAGACAATAAAGAATTTGCCTGCAATGCTGGAGGACCTGGATTTGATCCCTGGGTTGGGAAGATCCTTTGAAAAAGGGAATTGCAACCCACTCAATTATTCTTGCTTGGAGAATTCCATGGGTAGAGGAGCCTGGTGGGCTGGAGTCCATGGGGTTGCAAAGAGTCAGACACGAGTGAGTGACTAATTGTCACTTTTTTTTTACACTGTAAATATAATTTTTATATGCACTGAAAATCAAAAAAATTTTGCATGGCTTGCTTTATTGCAATATTTGCTTAACTGCAGATCCTAACCCACAATATCTCTGAGGTATTTCTGTATTAGTCTTGTATCTTGCAACGTCACTAAACTCATTTACTAGTTCTAATAATTTTTAGTGCACTCTAAGATCTTTTCTATACAAGACTGGCTAATCTGTGAATAAAGACAGTTTTACATCTTTCTTTCAAATCTGAATACCTTTAATTTCATTCTCTTACCCAACTCTTCTGGCTAGAATCCCCAGTGCAGTGATGAATAGAAGTGCCAAGAGCAGACATCCTGGTCTTGTTCCTGATCTTAAGAGGAAAGCATGCAGTCTTTCGCTACTAAGTATACTGTTAGCTGTAGATTTTTTGTAGGTGCCCTTTATTGTATTGTTTTTAAACCTCCAATCATTTCAATAGTGGTTGAGTTAAAATTCATTTTTGTGTTATTTATGTTTGGTATAACCCTCAGAAAGCTCATAAAAACACATAATTTTTAAAAAATATATTTAATTTAATACTATACTCAATATACTATATTTTGGCTCTGTTCTAGATTCTGAAGATACACAGTGAATAAGCTGACAAAAAAAAAAACTTGCCTGCACTGAGCCAATAATCTACTGTGAGGAAAAGAGACAATAAACAATACACCAATAACAAGGAAATTGTAGTGAGTGCTGGAACATAAAACGCACCACAGAGAAAAGTGTCCAGCCTAACAAGGAAAATCAGGAGTCCTGAGAGAGGAGCTGCATTTTTAAATGGGGTATGCTGGGTAAGGTCTCATTGACAAGGGGCCATTTGAACAAAATCCTAGAGGAAAGGAAGTGCAGCATGCAGAGAATAAATGATCGCCCAATTACACACTGTTTTTATCTATCCATCAAAATGTTTGTCAAGATAATAAGAGATCAGAACATTTTATACTTAGAAGAAAATTCAAAAATTAATCAAAATTTAAAATTCAAAAATTAACTAACCTGTTTGCTGAATGAGACAGTTTAAGCCAGAAAGTATAAGAACTTTGGGCAAAGCAGAGACAGTTGAGATGGAAATTGTAACCAGTATGCTACATACTGCTCTCTTTTAACCTAAAGTGCTTCTTTGTTTCAAATGACATGCATATTTCCACAGGTAATGAAATCCACAAAATAACTTTAATGTAACTTTAATGAGTGAAAACATAGCCTAGTAATCTAATGATCTTCTATTATCTTTGGAGGACATCAAACCTACTGTTAATGAGAATTTAGGCTTCAGAGACCCATTAATGGTCCTCCCTGGTGGTACAGTGGATAAAACTCTGCCTGCCAAAGCAGGGGACATGGATTTGATCCCTGGTTCATGAAGATTTTACATGCCTCAAGGCAGCTAAGCCTGCATGCCACAACTACCGAGCCCATGCACTTCAGAGCCTGTGCTGCTGCTGCTAAGTCACTTCAGTCATGTCTGACTCTGTGCAACCCCATAGATGACAGCCCATCAGGCTCCCCCGTCCCTGGGATTCTCCAGGCAAGAACACTGGAGTGGGTTGCCATTTCCTTCTCCAATGTGTGAAAGTGAAGTCGCTTAGTCGTGTCCAACTCTTCGCGACCCCATGGACTACAGCCTACCAGGCTACTCCATCCACAGGATTTTCCAGGCAAGAGTACTGGAGTGCGGTGCCATTGCCTTCTCAGAGCTGTGCTCCACCACAAAAGAAGCCACCACATAAGAAGCCTGTGCACTGCAACTAGAGAAAAGCCATGAGCAGCAGTGAAGACCTGGAGCAACCAAAAGTAGAAAAATAAAATATGCAATTCCATTTTTGAAAGTCCATTAATAAATCAATTTTTAAAAACAGCCATTGAGTAGAAAGCAATAGAGAAGAAACAGATGACATGGTTCTTATGTACCTTCCTATTGTAATGACAAGCCCCACCAACCAATGAGTCTAAATCTCGCAGCAAAACACTAGTCTCTTTCCCTCCCTGTTCAGACCTTATCCACTCTTGATTATGAATAATAAAATCACACATTTTAAAACAGAGCCTCTCTTTGGAAGGCAACAATAGATCTCAAAAGCTAAAGAAATAAAAAAATGCAATAAATATTTAAATTTCACCCCAAATGATACAAGTGAGCCAGCAAAGGAAAAATACAGTGTAGCAACAATCAGTGCAATGTGGTGGTGGTGGTGGTGGTGGTGAAGTCGCTCAGTCGTGTCCGACTCTTTGCGACTCCATGGACTGAAGCCCACCAGTCTCCTACCTTCCAATTAATAGCCAGAGGTGCTCCACTAGGTTCAAAGGTAGCCCTGGATCTTTTCACATTTTTCTTTTCACCAAAATGAAGGATATGCAAGGCACCTGGGTTTCCCAGGTAGTGCAGTGATAAAGAATCTGCCTGCCAATGCAGGAGCCATGGGAGATGCAGGTTTGATTCCTGGGTAGGGAAGATGCCCTGGAGAAGGAAATGGCAACCGACTCCAGTATTTTTGCCTGGGAAATCCCATGGACAGAGGAGCCTGACAGGCTACAGTCCATGGCGTTGCAGAGTTGGACACAACTGAGTGACTGAGCACACACAGGCACACACAAAGCACATGCCAAATGAAGTCGTTTTTTATTCAAAACTGGAGAGGAGTAGCTGACATCTCAGACAGCTGGATGGAAACTGGACACAACCATTAAAGATGGAGAAGTGGAGAGAATTTTAAAAAGAAGCAATTTAACAGGTGCAACTCAAATTTCAGCTTGTTAGAGCAGACAAGAACATTGTGTTTTAGTATTAATATTTACTAGCATGTGTTTTAGAGCTTACTAACATTTTCAAAGTTATTCTCATATAATATGAAATTAATTATTTGGATTTTTTTGTCTGTTATCATAGAACCACAGAATCGGAAGTTGCAGCAGATATTCCTATATACCTCCTGATGGTGACCCTTCATTCTTAAAGGTTCTGACCCTTTAAGATGGGTTGGGAGCACCTACCATAAGGTAAATTCTCCACTGGGCAGATATTTTATATGAACACAAAGTTTCTATTGAAACCTTGTTCCAAGATTCTTGGGAATCTGATCCAAAAACAAAAACTTATCTACTATTAGCTATCAGCACTAGAATTGCACCTGATGCTTCTACAATACTTGCTGCTGCTGTTAGTAAGTTGCTTCAGTCGTGTCTGACTCTGTGTGACCCCATACATGGCAGCCCACTAGGATCTCCCGTCCCTTGGATTCTGCAGGCAAGAACATTGGAGTGGGTTGCCATTTCCTTCTCCAATGCAGAAAAGTGAAAGTGAAGTTGCTCAGTCGTGTCTGACTCCCAGCGACCCCATGGACTGCAGACTACCAGGCTCCTCCATCCATGGGATTTTCCAGGCAAGAGTACTGGAGTGGGTTGCCATTGTCCTCTCCACTACAATACTTGAGGCAACTGTAAAGTTGCTTCCTTAATTATTTTAAAGATACTCCCTAAAAATCTTCAATTATAGTGTAGAATGCTTTGCCCAGTGAAGTTAATGACTTCATTCAAAAAACAAAAAATAAGTACAAATTGACAGTTTGCTGACATATATGCAACATATATCTGGTAACTGCAGCTATAAACCCATTGATTACATGAATAACTATCTCTAAGAACAAGGTTGAAAAAATAACAATAACAAAAAATTTGTAATGTCACAAAAATAGATGTTCTACTGGAAAATTTTATCGAAGGATATAGACATTTACACAGCTGCTCACAACTGAACGAGTCCACCAAATTCAGCTGCGTTTCCAAAAGGGTTTGGTATATCCATAGAATATATTTCAAGAAAATTTAGGAAAGATGGAACAGAATAATATTGACCTACTGTACACAAAACAACTATACACGAATTATTCCTTGCTTAGGTAAGATAAGTATGCACCTATACTGTTTTTAAATATCTTTTTTAATCAAAAAACCAATAGGAATTATAGTCATCTTTATTGCAAATAGAGATATAACAAAAATTTCAATACAATGACTTGAAAAAAAATTAACCATTAGCCTGAAATCTAATCCATCTATAGTAACAAATGTAAATAAGCCCATGTTCTACCCTCTGGCCAATGGAAAGATGCCATAATGGGAAGTTGAACCTGGAAGCAAAGCAAATTTTCTGTGGTCCGTGATAAGACGGTTCAGGTTACAAAAGGACATTACTCCAACTTCTAATAATGTCAAAGCACATGTCTCATTGTTTAGTTGAAAAGAGTAAGTTATTTCCTGTCTGTGTGGTAGTAACTATATTCTGGTTATACTCAAGGGCCAAGATATTCACTAGGTCTGGACATGACTTTTACAAGTTAGCAGCATCTCAGAGGAAATGAGAAATTATGGCAAGAGCTGGGTGTTAGGACAGTTTGTCTCCAGCCCCAGTTTGTCACTACCCATGAGGCCATGAATCCTTCAATTAGTGCCTGTACCTTTTATTTATGTATCAACAAAACAAGTAATATTATACTCCAGCCTCTACTTTCCTCTCCTCCTCATCTTGTTCAGTAATAATCCTGGTTCTGGGACTTCTCTGGTAGTCCAGTGGTTAAGAATCCACCTTCCATTGCAGGGGACATAGGTGTAATCCTTGGTCGGGGAACTAAGATCCCACATGCCATGGGGCATCTAAGCCCACGAGTCACAGCTCCTGAGCCCATGTGCTCTGGAGTTTTCAAGCCACAGCTAGGATAGCCCACACACCACAGCAAAGAGCCCATGTGCCACAACTAAGACCCAACAAGCCAAATAAATACATATTAAAATAAGAACAATCCTGGTTCTCCTGTCCTATTGTGGAGAATGAAATACTTGATAAATGCAGATGAAATCCAGGGTCGTTCTCATTATTAATATTTATGTTGCTCTTTACACTTAGTAAGTCACTTTTAAACTTTTTAAAATTTCAAAAAGCCCAGTTAAATAGCTATGATTACACCAGATCTTCAACCCAGACCTATGACTCCAAAATCCATCACTTTTCTCTTCTAAGATGTTAACTCAGCCAGGCAAGGCAGATCTTGAATCCAGACCTATGACTCCAAAATCCATCACTTTTCTCTTCTAAGATGTTGACTCACTACAAAGTGGGTGGGGATCACCTCACTTCAGCAGGGTATTAACTTTTACAGGACCACACTCAGTAAAAATGTCTGTTGTTTTAAAAGGAGAAATTTAATCATCAACCTACCTTACTCTTTGACAGTCCCTCCAAAAAAAAGCAAAAAGTGTAGCAATTCAACATCAGTTCTGTCACATGCACCAAAGGCGGAAAAAAAAATCAGTATATCTATAAAAGCAATTTAAAGTGCCAGGAAAAGATATTACATACATCCAAAGTGAAATGGCAAGACACTAATTTGAATGCCTAGAAAAAGAAGTTTCTCACAAAGATCAGAGGACTTTGTGTGGAGGAGACACTGGGGTGTCAGTCAGTTGATCTTTGGTGAAAGGTGGTCTCATTAAACCCCTTATTCCAAAGATGAGACTGAGGACTGAAGAAGTTAACATTTGCGGTTGTTTTTGTTTAGTCGGTAAGTTGTGTCTGACTCTTTTGCTAACCCATGGACTGTAGTCTGCCAGGCTCCTCTGTCCATGGAATTTTCCAAGTGAGAATACTAGAGCCATTTCCTACTCCAGGGGACATTCCTGGTCCAAGGATCGAACCAGAGTCCCCTGCAGCTTCTGCATTGGCAGGCGGATTCTTGACCACTGTGCCACCTGGGAAGCCCTCATAAAGTGAGCACTGCAGTTGTTACTAAAAGTACTTCCCAGCCACAGTGCTAAGCACACTGTCTATATGCCCTCATTCAATCATCACAACCTGTAACTCTCATAAAAGGTAAGAAACTTGTCTGGGAACACAAGCAGCCCATTGGGGTCACTGGACTCTAAGGTCCTTGAGGGTGGCACCCCTCTGTGTTCTCATCATAGTGTTTCCAGCAACTGGCACAGTGTCAGACCCATAGAAGAAGCTTTTCTGAATGTCCTTCGTTGTATGGTTTTGACTTTCAAATCATATAAATGTCTTCCATAATTAAAAAAAAAACAAATTTAACTTAAAAATCGAAAAATAGAAAAAAAAAGTATTAGTCTCTCAGTCGTGTCTGACTTTTTGCGACTCCATGATGGATTGGAGCCCACCAGGCTCCTCTGTCAGTGGGATTCTCTAGGTGAAAAAACTGGAGTGAGTTGCCATTTATGTCTATATATGGAATCTAGAAAAATGGTACTGATGAACCTGGTAAAGAACAGACTTGTGGGCACGGCGAGGAAAGGAGAGGGTAGGATGAATTGGGAAAGTAGTACTGACATATATACACAATCATGGGTAAAACAGAGAGCTAGTGGGAAGCTGCTAAATAACACAAGGAGCCCAGTCTGGTGCTCAGTGATACCCGAGAGAGGCGGGATGAGGGGAGGGGAGGGAGGGAAGGGATATATATATAATTATGACTGATTCTCATTGTGAAACCAACACAAAACTGTAAAGCAGCTTTCAGCCAATTAAAATAAATTAAAATAAATTGTTTTATTTAGAAATGAAAAAATAAAGAAATCCTAAAAAACTAAAAACAAATTAAAGCAAATAATTTCCATAGCATATCAGGTTATGTCCATAACCAAACAGAGAAGAATTATTTCAAATAACTTTAGGCCACAGAATTTTGCAAATCCCTAACAGATAGCCTATGGACAGAAAGAACCACAGAGACACCTAAAACTGTGTTTCGTATTTCATGGTAATAATACTGATAGATGATTTGAAACCATTATACACAAACTCTGCTCACACACATACACATATGGATAAAGTAATTATGTAAAAGTCATTAGGAAGAAAGATTTTCAATACTAGAGCAAAAAGACGTCTGAAAGAAGTGTCAGCTTGTATTCTTAACAACTGAAGCAGAAATATCACATAACTTCATGATTTGCTTTCCTCGTTTTGTTAAAAAAAAAAAAGGCCTACAAACAACTTGTACCAATGATCATCCCAGTGTTCAGAGGGTGACCTCCAAAGATCATTTATTCTAAAAGGAACCAGGACTCCCTGGAGAAGTGTGACTGATCCCAGGTCTAGGGCAGAAAACCATAAAGACTACTGAGGTTGTTCCAAAGGATATACAGATGCTAACTTGAAGAGGCTACCAGAGGCCAAGGACTGCACAATTGGAACATCAAAAAGAATAATGACTGCAGTGGCTTCAAGCACAACAAACATATAAAAAGGCATGCATTCACTATGTTTTCTTAAATATACTGGTCACTATACAAATTTGCTAGAATAAAACTTTTGATTCTGCTGCTGCTGCTGCTAAGTCGCTTCAGTCATGTCTGACTCTATGTGACCCCATAGACGGAAGCCCAGCAGGCTCCCCCGTGCCTGGGATTCTCCAGGCAACAACACTGGAGTGAGTTGCCATTTCCTTCTCCAGGTAAATAAAGCTAACGAATCACAGAAGAAATAATGATCACTTGGAGAACTGTCCAAACAGGAGGCTGGTCATTTGGTAAACTGATTTAGAGAAATACAAAGAGAGAGACAGAAAGACTTCCCTGGTGGTTCAGTGGATAAGACTCCAAGCTCCCAAGGCAGGGGGCCTCGGTTTGAGCTCTGGTCAGGTAACTAGATCCTGCAAGCCACAGCTGAGATCCAGTACAGCCAAGAAATAAAAATAAATATTAAGAAGAAGAGGGACTTCCCTGGTTGTCCAGTGGTTAAGACTTCACCTTCCGATGCAAGGGGTGCAGGTTCAATCCCTGGCCAGGGAGCTAGGATCCCATATGCCTTGTGGCCAGAAAACCAAACATAAAACAGAAACAATATTCTAACAAATTCAATAAAGACTTTAAAAACAGTCCACATCAAAGAAAATATTTTTTTAAATAAATAAATAGCTTATTTAAAAAAAAAAAAGAAAAAGAGAGAGACAGAGAAAGAGGAGAGAGAGAGAGACTGAGACAGAGATAGAAAATGGATTCATGATGCATTAAACCATGAATTTTCCTCCTCAGCACCTTCTTCCCATCTCCTGCCCTAGAAGATTTCTGTCACTTTATTCCTATGATCAGGACTGAAAATAGTCACTCCATATAATTTCATTTGAATGTATTACTCCTCTTATCAGATGAGATTTAACAAAATGCCTTTGAATTGCCACTCTAAATTAGACTAACACAAAGTTTGTTTTAAATCAGAAAATCTAACAAAACTCTTTAATGGGGATTTAAATTCAACAGGATCTTACAACATGCAAAGGTTTTACTGACCATCTATGACTATATGCCAAATTATCTAAGATATCATTATCTCATTTAACTTCTGTTAGTAGGTTTGGGAGAAGATTGCTCACATTTTACAAATGAGAAACTGAGACAGAGCCGTTAAGTGACTTGGCTAAAATCATGCACTGAGTTAAGTGACAGATGGAATTCCAAGAGAAATCCATTGACTACCTCTGGTTACCCACAGCAAAGAAAAAGAGATCAAAGGATGCTGGACATAGTCAAAGTTTGTGGTGATGCAACATTACTAAAAATACCCCAGTGATGAATTGCTTATGAACTATTTCCCTTGTAAGAAAATCACATGACTCTACAGGAATGTAAGAATAAGTTTATTTGGTACATGTGGCCTTGGGAAAATTATTTCATCTAAGATTTTGGAGCAGGAAGAAGTCATCAAATTCATTACAGTCCAAATTCTTGTTTTCTAGATTAGAAACATACCTAGAGAGAAACACTTGAGAGCCTGAAGTCAGTGAATTAGCACCATGAGGGTAAAGGTATTAGCCACCTTAGAAACCACCATTGCCCTGCCGCATTGG
>SJXQ01005150.1:230660-253981 GCA_006408695.1 Aepyceros melampus | reverse complement strand
CCTGCCGCATTGGGGCAGGGGCGGGGGTGGGGGGTAGGGGTGAGAGCTTCAGTAGTAAAGAATCCAACTGCCAATGAAGGAGACTCAGGTTCAATCCCTGGTCCAGAATCCTACCTGCCGGTGTATCACAACTACTGAGCCTGTGCTCTAGAGCCAGGGAGCGGCAACTACTGAAGTCCTGGTGCCTCAGAGCCCATGCCCTGCAACAAGAGAAGCCCCTGCAATGAGAAGCCCAGGCACTACGACTAGAGAGTAGTGCCTGCTTGCAAGCAAGTAGCTCCCACTTGCTGCAATTAGAGAGAAGCCCGTGCAGCAATGAAGACTAAGCACAGCCAAATAAATAAATAAAGCCTGGTTAAAAGCCATTTCTCCTCCATGAAATGTAATTCACACGAACCCAAAGCTTCCACTGATTTATTTAAACAGCTTTTTCTAAACTTATTTCATAAGCTCACTCTCTCTCTCTTCCCAGATCTATAAGAAACTTAAGGTTCAAGTTTGAGTCTTTGTATTTCCCCCAACCCACTAACACACACACACACAGAGCACAGTGCCGTAGTACTCAGAGTGTTCAATGACTATGCAAGGGGGCAAGTGGCAAAAGCCAGTCTTTTGATACATGCATGGAGCCTCACCTCCACCATATAACACAACAAAACAAATTGCTATGGAGGGAGGCGAGGAATTTTTTTTAATGAAAAAAGAACTTTAGCTCGAAAACTTTATCAGAGGAGAAATTAAAACTACTTTTAGATTCAGCTTCAGATACATTTCTTCATTCTCCAAGTTACTTATATGCATAGAAATGGATTTAAATACAAAAGATTAAACAAGTTCTTAAAAAATACAGATCTCTGCTTGGAGAGTAAGAAGGATTCAATCCTTACAAATTTAAAAAGTCAAGGTGAGTTTTAAAAAGAATTCTCAGCCCTGTAGCCTTATTGTAACGACAAGCCATCTACTATTCTTAATCAGTCTGAGTTATCTCTTGAAAGTGCAGAAATTAATATTCAGTTGTGTCTGACTCTTTGTGACCCCTATAGACTGTAGCCTGCCAGGTTCCTCTGTCCATGGGATTTCCCAGGCAAGAATACTGGAGTGGGTTGCCATTCCCTTCTCCAGGAGACCTTCTTAACTATTATTATTTTTTATCTGTCTGGAAAGGAAGGAAAAAGTATATGAGCTTGAAATGAAAGGCCTTTTATCAAAATCCCAAAGACTACCAAACATTGTATAAACTGTATTGGTAATGATAAAAAAAAAAAAAAAAACTTGCTGTTGACGAAACCAGAGTGGCAGTGTCACAGTGTGATACCGCTCCTGCAACCCAGATGCTAAAACACAGGATGAACAAATTTCATGATTTAGTTCTTATACCCTCTTTACCCAGGTGGTCATATTCAGTGACCACTGCTTTGACCACATACCACTGTGGAACTCTGCAACCAAACACCCCTTTATTGTATTTTTCCACAGAAGTTATCTATCTAGCCTCTGACTGGACCAGTAATTAAGAGATGGCCTTGGTCAATATACACTCAACATACATCAGTTCTAACCCAGCTCATCACTGGACCACTGCCCAGGAGACCTTGAGATCAAAATGGTCCATCTGGAGGAAATGGGATCATCTAGACATCTCTGCTCCCTCGTCACTAAAAGAGCAGTATTTCCTGATATGTGCCCTGGGAAACCTGTTCATAAGAATGAATGCCTTAAAAAAAAAAAAGCCAGATTCCGTGGTCAAATAAATGTGGGAGAGACCATACTCGGAACCTTCCTTTGGGAGTTCACAATGCACATTGGTATATTGCTGTTGTATAATTGCTAAGTCAAGTCTGACTCTTTTGCAACCCCATAGACTCGCCAGGCTCCCCCTTGGGATTTCCCAGCCAAAAATACTGGAGTAGGTTGCCATTTCCTTCTCCAAGTGTTCTTAGGATTATGAAAAGTTCTACAGCAAAGAACTCTGTAGTATTTTAATTCAGCAAGCCCTAAATTTATTTGACTATGAACCTTCTTTCCAGTAACACCTTTAATATTTAAACACAGAGTGGGAAATGCTGAGATTACATTCGACAGTTACGTAGCTTCAGATCTAACTACGAGAGCACTCATGGTTTCCCTATCCAAGAACTGTTGCTCAACAAAGGTTAGTGTAGGGACTTCCCTGGTGGTCCAGTGGCTAAGAATCCAGCTTCCATTGCAGGGGACGTGGGTTCTATCCCTGGTCAGGGAACTAAGATCCCACATGCCCTGGGGCAATTAAGCCCAACCACACTGTGACAAAGACCCAACACAGCCAATAATTAATCAAAAATTTTTTTTTAAGACAAAGGATGAAGGTGTGCTCAGTCACTTCGGTAGTGTCCAACTCTTTGCGACTCTATGGATTGCAGCCCGCCAGAGTTAGAGTAGGAATTAAACTAGAAATGGGATGTTCAGGATATCTGAAAACCAAATTGCAATGTAATCTGTAAATTTTACCCTAATGTAAGGAAAACATATATTTCTTTAAAACCAACAGAAAAAAAAAATTATAGGTGACAATTACAAGGTCCAAAGAAGTATACTCTTTGTAAAAAGATTTGTTATGATGGGCCTACAACTTAATATGCATGTCTTTTTATGGGCAAAGTGAATAGGGAACAAAATGATTACCCAAATAATTCAAGTCAACTGCTCTTTCTACAAATAATATAATTTTGTCTGTTAATTTAATCCAAACTTGCTGGGTTTGAATGTGGACATGGAGGAGAAAGTGGGAGCCAAGGCCATCAGTAAAGTTCTTGCAGTTCTCCACTTAACTGCTTAAATGCACTTTATTAATAAATAAACCCTTAGGTACAGTTATTTGGTCACCTTTGAAACCACTAAATAAATACCCAGAATATTCTATGGCATAATACACTGAAAATCCCAATATCTGAGAATTCATGTTCCCACATTACTGAGAACCCAATTTACTGTGAGAAGAAAGATCTGATCACTGGATGCTATGGGTCCCTGTACCAGAATCTTCTAAAAATCGATTTTCTCAAACATAAAACATCACCTGAGATGAAATTTATAGATTTCCTTTCTAACTTCAAGTACCTCCAGTAATAAAATTAAAATCTGTTCACATTTATGAAGGGAAAATCCTGATACCATGAAATTGATCTCTATTTCAGATTATCAAATTTTTTCAATTGAACACTGTCAGACTCATGTCAACCCATAAAAAGATTTGTTCAGGTTTAACTTTGAACACTTTGCCTATTTTATTCTTTCAAACTGAGAATCTTAAAAACACAAGTATGAAAAGTCCTCCCTTTTCCAAAACACAGTTGGTAAAAATGTCACACAGTAACACAATCTGAATCAAAGAGAAAACATTCAAAGCCTTCCGCCTCCTAAAATCTGAAGGGGGAAGGTTGCTGTTCATGAACTTGAATTTTAACACTTTAATATTAGAACGAACTTTGTCTTCAGTCATTGCATTTTAGTTTCGTGGTCAAAAATGATCATGGTTTCAAGGAGTTCTAATGGCAGTGCCTTACCAGTGTAGATGCTGGCATTGGAAGCTGGAATACCAAACTGTGACTCGATGAACTTGGGGATGAAGGTAATGAAAGCAGTTACAATGGCACTCTCAGCTGTGTATGACAAACTCACAAAAAGAATGTCATGTTGCTTAAGATCCTGACAGCTGCTCTTGGTAGGTCTACAAAATGACAAAAATGACAAATGAATGTTATAAACAAGGGATGGAAAAGAAAAAAGAAAATTGAACTGCTTTTGAAATGAACTGGAAATAGCCATTCAGCAATATAGGAAAACCTGATGAATGATTAGAACTCATCCCCTTTATTAAATAGACTTGGGGATTTTTTTTTAATTGTTCAACTAGGATAAGGAAATTGAACAAAGAAGCTAAAAACATACCCATACACAAATATCCTAAGAAGGAGGCAACCTATGACTTCTGTTTCAAAAACTGCTTAGAATAAATGAACTGCATTTTTTAATTGATTAAACGATGTTAATCTTTGTTAAGACCCTGAAGACTATTAAATGTGTAAAGTACCTGCAATATAGCCCTAAATTAAGAGTTTTCGCTTCGCCCAACTAACACTTCTCTGAGTAAATGCAGTTCTGAGATGCCAGCTCTCTGGCCTGACATGGCAAACGCCCACAGCAGAGGAACTGGTACATGCTATTGGACATCTGTTCTTCCTGTCTCTTTAAGAAACAGGAAATAATACAATTAGAAGGGTAGAAGAGATAAGGTCACCAAGTCAGATTACTTCCAGGGACTTTGGATTGAGGAACAAACAGAAATGATATCCGAAGGAGCCGGACAGCCAGAGGTGGGGCTCTGTAGCTGTCCAGCTGCCTCTCAAGGAAAAGAGAAAAGTCTCACTTGAATCTAGGCATTTATTTCACAAAAACTGTCGTATATATGCTTCAAGATGCATGTTCAGTTTCATTGCAGCATGGTTTATAAAAGCAAAAATTTAGGAGAAAAAACTAAATGTCCATCAGTGGTGTTGGGTTGGTGATGTTAGTTACTCAGTTGTGACCCCATGGACTGCAGCTCGGCAGGCTCCTCTGTCCATGGGATTTCCCAGGCAGGAATACTGGAGTGGATTGCCATTTCCTTCTCCAGGAGATCTCCCCGACCCAGGGATCAGACTCAGGTCCCTGCATTGCAGGATTCTTTACTGTCTAAGCCACCAGGGAAACCCCAAATGTCCATTACTGGGAAACATTTAAATAAACTATGGCACAGTCATGTAATGAAATACTATGGAGTAGTTAAAAATGAAATAGAGCTTGGTGTACTGCCATGAAAGGAACTCCAAAAAATATTTTCACTAATGAAAACAGCAAGCTGTACAAAAATATACATATACATTCGTGCTTGCGTGCTAAGTTGCTTCAGTCTAGTCTGACTCTTTGGGACCCTTTGGACAGCAGTTCACCAGGCTCCTCTCTCCATAGGATTTTCCAGGCTAGAATACTAGAGTGGGTGACCATTCCTTTCTCCAGATTATCTTCTGGACTCGGATTGAACCTGCGTCTCTTGCATCTCAAGCATTGGCAGGCAGGTTCTCTACTACTAGTACCACCTGGGAAGCCCATATACATGCGTGTGTGTGTGTGTATAAATATTTAAGTAAAAACAAATGAAAACAATGAGTTTACATATGGTTGAATGTATACTTTTCAATATATATAATACAGAGAAATTCTGTAAACAGGAGTAAGACTGGGAAAGAGAAACAAGAAAAGATTCTTGAGTGTATGCTTTTGTATTTTTTGCATATTTGTAATGTGAGTTAACCCACATGTGCATGATCTTTATACATCTTCATAGAAAAGGTAAGCTGCCTTACTTTTGAAATGCAGAGTCTCTCAGTTATTAGAACAGTTATCTCCTTATGCTACAACATAATAAAATAATTTCCAAAAATTAAGCAACAGCCATTATTAAAGCTTCCCTGATGGCTCAGTGAAACAGAATCGCCTGCAATGCAGGAGACCCATGTTCAACCCCTGAGTGAGGAAGATCCCCTGGAGGAGGGCATGGCAATGCACTCCAGTATTTTTGCCTAGAGAATCACATGGTCAGAAGAGCCTGGTGGGCTACAGCCCATGAGGTTGCAGAGTCGGACACGACTGAAGCTACTAACCAGCAACAGCATTATTAAAGCTATAAGTCTAGCCTATTCACTAGAATTTAAGACTTAGTCAAGACTATTTATTATCATTTTGAAGTGCAAACTGACTTTAATGTTCTATATCATAATTTAATTGCTTAAAGTTTAAGTAAATATTTTAAAAGTAAAGATGCATACTTTATTTTTTAACATAGATAAACACACCAGAAAAAATATAAAATATTTAATAAAATTATCCAATATTCTTATAAGAGAAAACTGCAAATCAAAATGCCATCTCTAGAATTAAAAATTAGAAAGTTAAGAAGATTTTCCCATGGACATTTAAAAATTCAAATTAAGCTAGCTGGTAAATTAAAAGCCAACATGTTGAATCTAAAACATCTGGGAAAATATACAATAAAACTTGCAAACTCAAGAAGACAACATATGTATAACATGAATATTTTAAGATACTAGTTTTTTGTAAGAAAAACTGGTTTTCCTTGTATACCGATTTAGCATGATAAAATAGCCTTCTAATTTCAAAGCTAACTAAAAATACATGTCATGTTTTTCTCTCTTCTTTTATTAAAAAAAAAACTATTATTTAAGAATTTAGCAAACATTCAGATTCTGAACAACTCTAAGCTAGTTTCCTTTCTTCTTCCACCTTCTTCCTCCCTTATTGCTCGAACTAAACTTTCAAACTACATGCCCTGCAGTAGGTGACACGGGTAGGGGGTGCAGATCTCCAGGATTGTCTTTGGCTGGTGGGGCTCATTATCTAGATAGATAGATATGATAGATAATAGATGGTGTGTGTGTTTGTGTACAAACACACATTTCCTATCTAACAAGACAGAGGTAATGACACACTGGTAGCAATGAGTCCACCTAGCACCCAGTTCTTGGTTTCTAAATGCCACTTTCCACTAAAAGAAACCAGAAGTCCTTGGCAGTTGGCGGTTTAGTTGCTAAGTCTTGTGACGCCATGGACTGCAGGCTCCTCGGTCCATGGGCTTTCCTAGGCAATACTGAAATGGGTTGCCATTTCCTTCTTCAAGGCAATTTCCTGACCCAGAACTGAACCAGAGTCTCCTGCTTGGCAGGCAGATTCTTTATCACTGAGCCACCCCAAAGTCCTTGGAGAAATGATTATTTCATGTGTTACGTAAGCTTCCTTCAATTCAGTTCAGTTCAGTCGCTCCGAATGAAAAGACTCTCTGCTACCCCATGGACTGCAGCATGCCAGGCTTCCTTGTCCATCACCAACTGGATGGAATCAGCTTCCTTCAGGCATGAGTTATACTATTGTTGGCTGTGGGTTCAATATTAATGAAACAACAACCTATATTAAATAAGGTGTCTTTCAACAGAAACACAAGGTTATATATTGATTGATGATTACATTGTGATGCGAAGTTAACCCGGATTTCCCCCAGAGCAATGCTTCAGCATTCTCTAACACAGTGTTTACCACAACTTTATAGAACAAAACTACCACAAATAATAAGGATCAAGTGTATTTGTACTTAGTCGCTCAGTCGTGTCTGACTCTTTGCGACCTTCGGTTCCTCTGTCCATGGGATTCTCCAAGCAAGAATACTGGAGAGGGTAGTCATACTCTCCCCGCCAGGGGATCTTCCCAACCCAGGGATTGAACCAAGGTCTCCTGCATGGCAGGCAGATTCTTTACTGTGTGAGCCATCAGGAAAGCCCGTGAATACTGGAGTGGGTAGTTTATCCCTTCTCCAGAGGATCTTCCCAACCCTGGAATCAAACCGGGGTCTCCTGCACTGCAGGCAGATTCTTTACCAGCTGAGCTACCAGGGAAGCCCCAACTGTCTTTACACCACCTCAAAGTTCTTTCTCACAGAGTACCTATGATTTATTTATTGATTTATAAATGCAATATACTTGGTAATTTTGGAGTGCAAAGGCCTGGCAGATCCAATCCCATTCAAGATAGGAAAGTTTACACAACTGGTAACAGGGCAGATTAACATTGTGTGGCTTCTGTGAAGACACTGAGACGGCATCCTTTCTGTGTCTACAAACGAGCATAGATCAGGAGGCAACATCATCAAACCCAAATTCTATAAATTACTGGCTTACAATTTTTTAAAAGATCAAGGTCATAAAATATTAGGGTAGATGAGGAACTGATCCAAATTGACAGACCAAAACACACCACAACTAAATATTAATACAATCTGTGATGGAGGATTGGTGTGGATATAAAGGGCAATGTAGGGATAACAGGCAAAATTTGAATGGAGCCTACAGTCTAGATGGTAGCACTGGATTAATGCTAATTTTCTGATTTCCATGGCTGCCCTGTGGTCCTGCAGTAGAGTATCCTTGACTTAGGAAACACTGAAGTGCTAGGGGTCAGTAACTTCACGAATGGGTCAGAAACATTAATAATCGGGGAATTTGGGCTCAGGGAACCCAGGAGTTCTGTGTGCTATTTCTGTGGCTTTTATTGTAATTCAAAATTACTTTACAAAGACAAAGTTTCAAAAGCAAAGTTAGCAAAGAAGCTGCTGGATCTATCAATTTGCAGCCAAATATTAATTTTTATACTAATATATCTTAGATAAGTTTCTTTTCTTTTAAGATAAATTTCTTGGTGTCATTTATGACTGTGTCATCGTGAAATCAAAGATGCAGTAAAAAGAATGATGGAGGGGTTTCTCTGGTGGTCCAGTGATTAAGAAATCATTTTCCAATGCAGGGGACCCGAGTGCGATTCCTGGTCAAGGAACTAAGATCCCACATGCTGCAGGACAACTAAGCCCACGCACCACAACTCCTGAGCCCACACACCGAAACAAAGACCCAACACAGCCAAAACATAAATAAATAACTTTTTAAAAAAGAATGATAGAGGGACTAACTAACGGTAGTAATTATCATTTTTTTTTTGATCACTGAATGCTAGGAACTCTTACAAATTCACAATCTGACACTAAAACAAGAAATGCCTTCAACAGCAGTAATATAGAAATGAAACTTAATATAAACCTCCAGAATTCAAGAGAATATAACACAAGGTAGACAATACTCAGAAATCACTTTGAGAAGTGTTGCTATCACTGGCAGATCCCTTGCTGGTTCCCACGGCACATCAATGGCAGTGCAGGTAACCCAGCCAGCCAGTACCCACACCTGGACTCAGGTGCTAAACTCCAGTCACCACGGGGCTGTTTGTTAGTCTGTCAGTCCTATCTGCCTCTTAGTGATCGTATGGACTGGAGGCCGCCAGGCTCCTCTGTCCATGGGATTCTCCAGGCAAGAATACTGGAGTGGGTTGCCATTCATTTCCTTCTCCAGGGGATCTGCCTGACCCAGATCTCCTGTATTGCAGGAGGAGTCTTCACCATCTGAACCACCAGGGATTCTCACCACAGGGCTATGCTACAACAAATTTGATGTGGTCCCTCCCCTTGACCTTGCATCAAAGGTAATCCCTTGACCATTAGCCAAAATTTCAGAAAATCTGAGCTACGTGGTGTGCTTGGATTCTTATGGAAGCTGCCAGGGTCAGCCTTAGCAAGTATAGACATCGTAGGGTACGGAGTTAGAGAAGGCGAGGTTCAGAAAAAGAACGAAACTGAGATCAGCACTTTACAGGAGCAGATCACCTTTCATGAGGTGAGAAGGGGCAGCAGTCAGATTAGTGAGCTGCTGCCCTTACCCAAGAAAAGACTAAGTATATATAGGCATGTATGTGGAAAGCTACTGTCGTAGGGGGCCTGTTCTTCTCCAAGGTTGTTCAGAGTAGTTATCACTTAAATGGCTGGGGCAAGGAATTTTGGAGATTGGCCAGAGGCTGGACCAGCTGGGAGCTGGGCATAATCAACCTAGTGTGCATTTTTTTGGTGAGAGAGTTCTTTGTTTTGCATAGAATGGTGGGGAGAACTTGGAGGGGAGTTTTAACTCCAGGCTATTTTGAGCTCTGTAACTTTCCTTCAGCTACCATACTTAACTGTTCTCCAATGCCTCACAGCACACAGTATGATGCGGCAGCAGGTATTGATAGATTTGTTTTTTTTTAATTTACCATCTTACTGTTTTTTTTAAATTATTTATTAATATTTTGGCTGTGCGGAGTCTTTGTTGCTGCACCAGCTTTTCTCTAGTTTGGGGAGTGGGAGCTACTCTCTAGCTGCGGTGTGGGGGCTTCCCATTGTGATGACTTCTCTTGTTTCCAAGCACAGGCTCTAGCGTGCACAGACTTCAGCAGCTGCAGCGCATGGGCCCAGGAGCTGCGGTTCCCAGGCTCTAGAGCACAGGCTCAGTAGTTGTGGTGCGCGGGCTTAGTTGCTCTTCGGTATGTGGATCTTCCTGGACCCATGTCTCCTGCACTGGCAGGCAGATTCTTTACCACTGAGCCACCAGGAAAGCCCAGGTTTGCCAGTTGTTGACCATCAAGCAAAAATACTCCAGTATGAGAGCACACTGAGCTCCTGAGCCACTTACCTGCTGACAGTGAATAGAAACAGCGGCCATCAGGACCCAAAATACATTATAAGTGATTACTAGCCATAGTACAATCCTGCTTGCTTAACTCTAATGAGCATTTATATATATAAATTTCAAAGTAGGTACTACTGTGATGAACATTAGTCCTGAAATAGAGCAGGACCCTACGGTCCTTCTGGCCCCCTCCCATGTCCTCTGCCTGCCTTTTGTCTGTGAAAAAACTTTAGCCAAAGAATAAGTTTAATTGGAGAAGTGGGAAAATGCAGAAACAAAAATAATCAAAGGAAACCAAATACTAATAATGTAGTCATAAGCATAGGCTGCAGCCCATGGGGTCACGAAGAGTCGGACACGATTGAGCAACTTCACTTTCACTTTTCACTTTCATGCATTGGAGAAGGAAATGGCAACCCACTCCAGTGTTCTTGCCTGGAGAATCCCAGGGATGGGGGAGCCTGGTGGGCTGCCATCTATGGTGTCGCACAGAGTCGAACATGACTGAAGCGACTTAGCAGCAGCAGCAGTAGCAAGCATAGCCAAGGATCTTTAGCTCCTTCTCAAGGGCTAGTGATAATATTCTGAGTCTTATCCTGTAAACTGTTTTATAGATACTGAAACCCCCACCAGGTTGAAGAAGTAAACTACATGATGACCAGACTGCAGCCATGACATTAACCGCCCAATTCCAAGAACCGGCCTTAAGGAAATAGAAACAAACCAACTCTGGAACTGAAGATTCACTGTTCCTTACAACCAAGATGACGCTGATCAGACCACTGATGACCAATTTCAAGATGACTGTCAGCACTGACTGTGCTTTTCTACATGTAGCCCCCTCCCTCCACCTATAAAAGCTTTTGCCCCCTGATAGGGTGGAGGAGTCGACTTTGGACAAGCATCCGGCCTTCTTCTCAGTTGCCAGCATCCAAAATAAAGCAAACTTTCCTTTTCACCAAACTGGCCTCTTTAACATCAGCAAACTGATCTTTGAGTGGCAAGCAGACAGATCCCACTTTGGGTTACAGTCCCACAGTTAACTTGCACCGAGTATTTTAAGTGTGCTTTTTCTTAGGAATTCTTTGCCATGCCTGTTACCATTTACCTTTTGCCTCCTAAGCTGAAGGCACAACAAAATAAATGTAAAAGAGAAATTAAACAAAGAATTATAGAGAAGATGAAATGAATGGATAAAGAAGATGTGGCATATGTTTACAATGGAACGCTACACAGCATGAAAAACAATGAAATTCTGCCATCTGCAACAACACGATGGACCTAGAGAGTATTATGCTTAGTGAAATGTTAGACAGACAAACACTCTGTAATCACTTATATGTGTAATCTAAAAAGTAAAACAAATGCATATAGCAAACCAGAAACAGACTCACATAGAGAACAAACCACGGGTTACCAGTGGGAAGAGGAAAGAGGGGGGGCACGACAGAGGTAAGGGATAAGAAATACAACTACTATGTATAAAATGGGCTTTCTTGGTGGCTCAGGGGTAAAGAATCAGCCTGCATAGCAGGAGATATGGGTTCCATCCCTGGGTGGGGAAGATCTCCTGGAGAAGGACATGGCAACCCACTCCAGTATTCTTGCCTGGAGAACTCCGTGGACAGAGAGAAGCCTGGCAGGCTACAGTCCATGGGTCACAAAGAGTCTGACAAAACTGAGCACCTAGGCGCACACATGTATAAAATAACAAGCCACAAGCATATATTATACAGCACAGGGAATATAGCTATTGTTTTCTAATAACTTTAAATGAAGTATAAAGTATAAAAATGCGGAATCACTATGTTGCACATCCAAAACGAAGCCAATATTGTACATTAACTATGTGTGCTCAGTTTTGTCTGACTTTTTGCGGGTCTTTGGACTATAGACTGTCAGGCTCCTCTGTCCACTGGATTTTTAGGCAACAGTACTGGAGTGGGTTGCCATGCCCTCCTCCAGGGGATCTAGCCAACCCGGGAATTGAAGCCACACCTCCTGTGTCTCCTGCAATACAGGGAGATTTTTACGCTCTGAGCCATCAGGGAAGTTCTGTGCAATGCTGTGTTTAGTCACTCAGTCATGTGACTCTGTGACCCCACGAACTTTAGCCTGCCAGGCTCCTCTGTCCATGGGGATTCTCCAGGCAAGAGTAATGGAGTGGGTTGCCATGCCCTCCTCCAGGGAATCTTCCCAACCCAGGGATCGAACCCAAGTCTCCCAAATTGCAGGTGGATTCTTTACCATCTGAACCATCAGGGAAATCCATGAATACTGGAATGGGTAGCCTATCCCTTCTCCAGAGGATCTTCCCGACCCAAGCATTGAACTGGGGTCTCCTGCATTGCAGGTAGATTCTTTGCCAGCTAAGCTACCAAGGAAGCCATACACTTCAATAAAAAAAAAGAAAAAGAAATGCATCATATTTCCTTGAAAAAAAGAAATAAAGAAGATATAAACAGAACAGCACATCAAAGCCAGCAAAAAGATTCTTTCTGGGCTTCAAATTTGACCCTTGGTTTCCTTGAGCGCAGGCGGCGGAGGCGGCCGCGGCCGAGAGCTACCCGACATCTGAGGTCAAGGGCAGCAGCCTAGAGTGCCAGGTTGCGACGGCGCAGGAACAGCCGAGAGGAGCTATCCTGCGTCCGAGGTCAGTGGCGGCTGGGAGGAGCTACCCCGCGTCTGAGGTCAGGGGCGGCAGCCGGGAGGAGACACCCCGCGTCCGAGGTTTTATAGTGATGCTTTCTAATCCCCACTTGACTTCACATTCCAGGATGTCTGGCTCTAGATGAGTGATCACACCATCATGGTTATCTGGGTTGTGAAGATCTTTTTTGTACAGTTCTTCTGTGTATTCTTGCCACCTCTTCTTAATATCTTCTGCTTCTGTTAGGTCCATACCATTTCTGTCCTTTACCGCAGCAAATGTACAAAGTTTGATAATGGTTAGCATTTTTTATGATAAACATTCTCTGTAAATTGAGAAAAATCCTGAAAAAAAGATGTCTCCAAAATCCTAGAAACTATTTTCATTATTGGTGAAATATTAAACTCATTCCTCTTAAGTTTCAAAAAGTAAGAGTATCCACTTTTCATTACTTCCTTTCAAAATTAGACTGAAAGATGTCAGCAAATATGGTATGGAGTAATGACTTCTAATAATTCTTTATGATATATAACAATGAAAGCACAAGTAAAAATTATCAAGTCTGCTTTTTCAATCTTTGGTCATTAGCCAAGATGTGCTTCAATCTGCAGAGTGTTTCTTCAAGAAAATGAATAAACCTCAGTAATAACAGTAAGGTTTGTCATGTTTTGCTTTATTCTCTTCTATTTTCCCAGCTTTGAGATAGCCTTGAGAAGCTACAGACTATAATCATGGTGAAAAGCATCAATAATATATCAGCCACAAGCTGGAGGCAGTGAGTGGAGCTGGAACTCCTTCAAAACCCTGTTCCCAGAGAATCATTATTATTTGACCTGGTTATGGTCACTGTGGAAGACTACATTCGGGATTGATATCAGAACTTTCCCAGTATGAACAGCCTTTCCACAGATACATTTGTTGGAAACAATCAGGGGCAATTTTTGAATATTGTAGATGCCTGAAGCTATGGAAATCAATACACTAACCAAAAAGCTTAAAAGGAAAAGTTGAGGAATTAGATATTCATTGAAGGCTTTGAAAACCTGATGAATTCCTGAAACAGAGTGTGTGTGCCTGCTAAGTCACTTCAGTTGTGTCTGACTCTGTGCAACCCTAAGAACTATAACCTGCCAGGCTTCTCTGTCTATGGGATTCTCCAGGCAAGAATACTGGACTGGATTGCCATGGCCCTCCTCCAGGGGATCTTTCTGATCAAGGAATTGAACCCTCATCTCTTATGTCTCCTGCCTTGCCAGGCAGGTTCTTTACCACTAGCAACACCTGGGATGCCCTCCTGAGACATTAGAAATCTATAAATGTTCTGAAAAGACTGGAGAAGACCCTAAACTCTCACCTCTGGCAAACCTGGAGGTTCTGCGTAAGAAGGAAGTGAAGGATACAGCAGAACTATAAAGTGTCTGGATGCATGTTGAAGGCATGCTCCAATATATATATAAAGTGTCTCACAAATAGTATGTGCTGTTTTGGTTCCTAAAACTAGTAAGAAAATATCTGTCCAATTATTAGATAAGCACTAAGCTAATTGAGTGGTCTTTGGTGGACATATATCACAAAGAATAGAAACTTTATGTGAGTCCCAGGAGCTGCTAAACAAAAAATAAACAAAGGAAACTGTTAAGCATGTCCACCTTAGATCTTGAGAGTGTTACACCTGAGGATGTAATAGAAGTACACTGCTCATGGCAAAGTAGAGTGGCCTGAGAACTGGCTACGAGGTTAACAAAAAAATGAATTGAAAAGAATTAATTGTACTGCTTTGTACTAAGATCAAATAGTTAAATAATGATATTGATAAAAGAATCATTTTAAATAAGCTAACCATTCCCCACAAATATCTAGGGCCGAATCTAATGAATAATGTGAGACACTTCAATACTTCAAATTTCACAATGTTGCTGGAAGAAATTATATGCAAATATAGAGTTATACTATGTTCATAAATTTAGAAAAATCAATATTGCTGTGTCAATTCTGTCAATGTAGAGATTCAATGAATTCTCAGTAAATATCAGATGTTCTGAATTGATCAATTGATCTAAAATTTGTGTGGAAATACAAAGAAGCTAATATAATCAAGAAGAAAGAAGAATAAAGGTAGAAGACTTACACCAGATATGAGGACTTAGTTTAAATCTATAATAATTAGGACAATATGGTGTTGGCACAAGAATAACAGCTTGAAATACACTAGAATAGGAAAAACTTCAGAAACAGACTCACACCTATATGGCCATGTGATAGTGCTATTTAATTAGCATGGAAAGAATAATCTTCATGCTAGATGAAATGAATATTGGGAAAAAAATCAACTTGTTCCTTACAAGTTGCTTACAAACACTTATTTGAGATGGATCATGGACATAAGTATGAAAAACAGAACTATAAAGCCTCTGCTGTGAAACATAAGAGAAAGTCATTATGACTTTGAACTTGACAAAGTTTTAACAAAATAGAACAAAAAAAAAAAACACTAATTACAAGAGATCAACAAATTGGTCTTTATTTAAATTAATTTAAAATTTTATCTTCTTCATAAGATATCATTTAATATCATCAAAAAGCTAGCCAGAGTCTGGGAGAAATATTTACACTGAATAATCTGATGAAGTACTTACATCCAGATTACATCAGTAAAATGAAAGTCTTCCATTCAGATATTTTTTTAGATGGGCAAAATGTTTGAACAAATTCTTCACAGAAAAGAATATCCATATGGTCAATCAATATGAAAAAAAGGTACTCAATATTTTTAATTATGTGGGAAATAAAAATTAAAATCACAATGGACTACTAGTATGTACCTACCAGAATTTTTTAAAAGTCCTGAAAATTCCAAGTATTCATGAGGAAGTGGTACTACTAGACCTACCATACATTTTGGTGGGAGGACAAACTGTTTCAAAACCTTGAAATGTTGAACCATATGTTCTAAAGCTAGACATCAGCCTTCTCCTGGAGCCTGAGGACTTTAAGCTGTATATTCTTGAAATATGTCAGCCTGTATCTAAGATCACACATGGGAAAAAGTGTTCACAATAGCTTTATAGTGGATTCAAACTGGAATCAACTCAATGTCTATTAGCATAACAGTGGGTAAATATAACACATCACATTCATGGAATAGGGTACTGCCATCAATAAAAAAAGACAATCCTCTGCAACTTGTGGAAATGTGGAAGAATCTCCAAGATGAAGTTAAATGAAAGCATCCAGACACCAAAAAGTATACTCTGTAAGATTCTGTTTCTGTTCTTTTCTAGCATAGGCAGAACTAACCTTCATTGAGAGAAGTCAGAATGATGATTTATTGTCTGGGGTAGAGAGACTGGAAAAGGAAGTGAGAGAGCCTCCTGTGGTATGTTCTAGATTTCTCCATGTTCTAGATTTTGATGTAGATGGTGCTTAGGAAGGTGTACACATATGTAAAAATTTACCAAAGTGTACACTGAAGGTTAATACACTTTATTGCATGTATTTTATATTAATATTTTATCAAGGGAAAAAATTAAAATAGACATAAAAAACAAGAGGCACACAAAAGTGTGAGGTTACAAGTACACAATAGAAAGAAAAACCTGTTAAATCTACACATTGGAATAATCTGAAAATAGCAAGTATGTGAAAAATTATGGAAATGAAAAGAGAGATTGCCAGAATAAAAAGAAGAACAGAACCTCACCTTAATTGACCTTTAATTCTGGGCTTGAGGTTAAGAGTTACAAACTACTATCTACAAAATAGAAAAGCAACAAAAATATATTGTATAGCACAGGGAATTATAGCGACTGCTCTGTTACAACTTTTAAGGAAGTATACTCTACAAAATACTAAATCATTATACTGCACATGTGAAACATATATTATAAGCCAACTATGCTTAAATGTGTAAATAAATAAAAAACTTTTTCACATATCCATAAAGAATAGAGAAAGAAAGAAAAAGAACTCATACAACTCAATTTTTAAAAATAGTTTTTTAAATGGGCAGATGTACTTATATATGGAATCTAAAAAAAAAAAATGATATGGATGAAATTACTTACAAAACAGAGACTCTTTTGGTAACCACTAGCTTGGTATAAGGAGAAGGCAATGGCACCTCACTCCAGTATTCTTGCCTGGAAAATTCCATGGACATAAGACCTACAAGACCTTTTAGAACTAACACCCAAAAAAGATGTCCTTTTCATTATAGGGGACTGGAATGCAAAAGTAGGAAGTCAAGAAACACCTCGAGTAACAGGCAAATTTGGCCTTGGATTACAGAATGAAACAGGGCAAAGTTAATAGAGTTCTTCCAAGAGAACACATTGATTGTAGCAAACACCCTCTTCCAAAACACAAGAGAAGACTCTACACATGGACATCACTAGATGGTCAACACCAAAATCAGATTGATTATATTCTTTGCAGCCAAAGATGGAGAAGCTCTATTCACTTCAGTTCAATTCAGTTGCTCAGTCGTGTCTGACTCTTGGCGACCCCATGAATCGCAGCATGCCAGGCCTCCCTGTCCATCACCAACTTCCCGGAGTTCACTCAGACTCACGTCCATTGAGTCTGTGATGTCATCCAGCCATCTCATTCTCTGTCGTCCCCTTCTCCTCCTGCCCCCAATCCCTCCCAGCATCAGGGTCTTTTCCAATAAGTCAACTCTTCGCATGAGGTGGCCAAAGTACTGGAGCTTCAGTTTTAACATCATTCCTTCCAAAGAAATCCAGGGCTGATCTCCTTCAGAATGGACTGGTTGGATCTCCTTGCAGTCCAAGGGACTCTCGAGTCTTCTCCAACACCACAGTTCAAAAGCATCAATACTTCGGGGCTCAGCCTTCTTCACAGTCCAACTCTCACATCCATACATGACCACAGGAAAAACCATAGCCTTGACTAGATGGACCTTTGTTGGCAAAGTAATGTCTCTGTTTCAGAATGGACTGGTTGGATCTCCTTGCAGTCCAAGGGACTCTCGAGTCTTCTCCAACACCACAGTTCAAAAGCATCAATACTTCGGGGCTCAGCCTTCTTCACAGTCCAACTCTCACATCCATACATGACCACAGGAAAAACCATAGCCTTGACTAGATGGACCTTTGTTGGCAAAGTAATGTCTCTGCTTTTGAATATACTATCTAGGTTGGTCATAACTTTTCTTCCAAGGAGTAAGCATCTTTTAATTTCATGGCTGCAGTCACCATCTGGAGTGATTTTGGAGCCCCCAAAAATAAAGTCTGACACTGTTTCTACTGTTTCCCCGTCTATTTCCCGTGAAGTGATGGGACTAGATGCCATGATCTTCGTTTTCTGAATGTTGAGCTTTAAGCCAACTTTTTCACTGTCCTCTTTCACTTTCAACAAGAGGCTTTTTAGCTCCTCTTCACTTTCTGCCATAAGGGTGGTGTCATCTGCATATTTGAAGTTACTGATATTTCTCCCGGCAGTCTTGATTCCAGCTTGTGTTTTTTCCAGTCCAGCGTTTCTCATGATGTACTCTGCATAGAATTTAAATAAGCAGGGTGACAATATACAGCCTTGACATACTCCTTTTCCTATTTGGAACCAGTCTGTTGTTCCATGTCCACTTCTAACTGTTGCCTCCTGACCTGCATACAGAGTTCTCAAGAGGCAGGTTGGGTGGTCTGGTATTCCCACCTCTTTCAGAATTTTCCACAGTTTATTGTGATCCATAAAGTCAAAGGCTTTGGCATAGTCAATAAAGAAGAAATCCATCTTTTTCTAGAACTCTTTTGATTTTTCCATGATCCAGCGGATGTTGGCAATTTGATCTCTGGTTCCTCTGCCTTTTCTAAAACCAGCTTGAACATCAGGGAGTTCATGGTTCATGTATTGCTGAAGTCTGGCTTGGAGAATTTTGAGCATTACTTTACTAGCATGTGAGATGAGTGCAATTGCGCGATAGTTTGAGCATTCTTTGGCATTGCCTTTCTTTGGAATTGGAATGAAAACTGACCTTTTCCAGTCCCATGGCCACTGCTGAGTTTTCCAGATTTGCTGGCATATTGAGTGCAGCACTTTCCCAGAATCATCTTTCAGGATTTGAAACAGCTCAACTGGAATTCCATCACCTCCACTAGCTTTGTTCGTAGTGATGCTTTTTAGTTCTATACAGTCAACAAAAACAAGACCAGGAGCTGACTCTGGCTCAGATCATGAACTCCTTATTGCCAAATCAGACTTAAATAGAAGAAAATAGGGAAAACCACTAGACCATTCAGGTATGACCTAAATCAAATCCCTTATGATTATACAGTGGAAGTGAGAAATAGATTTAAGGGACTCGACCTGATAGACAGAGTGCGTGATGAACTATGGATGGAGGTTCATGACATTGTACAGGAGACTGGGAGGAAGACCATCTCCATAGAAAAGAAATGCAAAAAAGCAAAATGACTGTCTGAGGAGGACTTACAAATAGCTGTGAAAAGAAGAGAAGTGAAAAGCAAAGGAGAAAAGGAACAATATAAGCATCTGAATGCAGAGTTCCTAGCAAGAAGAGAAAAGAAAGCCTTCCTCAGTGATCAATGCAAAGAAATAGAGGAAAACAACAGAATGGGAAAGACTAGAGATTTCTTCAATAAAATTAGAGATGCCAAAACATTTCATGCTAAAATGGGCTTGATAAAGCACAGAAATTGTATGGACCTAACAGAAGCAGAAGATATTAAGAAGAGGTTGCAAGAATACACAGAAGAACTGTACAAAAAAGAGCTTCACGACCCAGATAATCAAGATGGTGTGATCACTCACCTAGAGTCAGACATCCTGGAATGTGAAGTCAAGTGGGGCTTAGAAAGCATCATTATAAACAAAGAGAGTGGAGGTGATGGAATTCCAGTTGATCTATTTCAAATTTTGAAAGATGATGCCGTGACAGTGCTGCACTCAATATGCCAACAAATTTGGAAAATTCAGCAGTGGCCACAGGACTGGAAAACGGATTGGATTGGATTGGATTTCATTCCAATCCCAAAGAAAGGGAACACCAAAGAATGCTCAAACTACAGCACAATTGTACTCAACTCACACGCTAGTCAGTCAGTCAGTCAGTCAGTCAGTTCAGTTGCTCTCTCGTGTCTGACTCTTCGAGACCCCTTGAACTGCAGCATGCCAGGCCTCCCTGTCCATCACCAACTCCCAGAGTTCACTCAAACTCATGTCCATTGAGTCGGTGATGCCATCCAGCCATCTCATCTCTGTTTTCCCCTTATCCTCCTGCCCCCAATCCTTCCCAGCATCAGGGTCTTTTCTAATGGGTCAACTCTTCATGAGGTGGCCAGAGTACCAGAGTTTCAGCTTTAGCATCATTCCTTCCAAAGAACACCTAGGACTGATCTTTAGAATGGACTGGTTGGATCTTCTTGCAGTCCAAGGGACTTGCAAGAGTCTTCTCCAACACCACAGTTCAAAAGCATCCATTCTTTGGTGCTCAGTCTTCTTCACAGTCCAACTCTCACATCCATACCTGACCACAGGAAAAACCATAGCCTTGATTAGACAGACCTTTGTTGGCAAAATAATGTCTCTGCTTTTGAAGATGCTATCTAGGTTGGTCATAACTTTCCTTCCAAGGAGTAAGCGTCTTTTAATTTCATGGCTGCAGTCACCATCTGCAGTGATTTTGGAGCCCCCCCAAAAATAAAGTTTGACACTGTTTCCACTGTTTCCCCATCTATTCCCATGAAGTGATGGGACCAGATGCCATGATCTTCGTTGATTGAATGTTGAGCTGTAAGCCAACTTTTTCACTCTCCACTTTCACTTTCATCAAGAGGCATTTTAGTTCCTCTGCACTTTCTGCCATAAGGGTGGTGTCATCTGCATTTTTCAGGTTATTGATATTCTCCTGGTGATCTTGATTCCAGCTTGTTCTTCTTCTAGCCCAGCGTTTCTCATGATGTACTCTGCATAGAAGTTAAATAAGCAGAGTGAAAATATACAGCCTTGACATACTCATTTTCATATTTGAAACCAATCTGTTGTTCCATGTCCAGTTCTAACTGTTGCTTCCTGACCTGCTTATAGGTTTCTCAAGAGGCAGGTCACGGTTTGGTATTCCCATCTCTTTCAGAATTTTCCCCAGTTTATTGTGATCCTCACAGTCAAAGACTTTGACAGTGTAAGAGGGTTCCCTTTGCTCCACACCCTCTCCAGCATTTATTGCTTGTTGATTTTTGGATTGCAGCCATTCTGACTGGTGTGAAATGGTACCTCATNCCAGCTTGAACATCAGGGAGTTCACGGTTCACGTATTGCTGAAGTCTGGCTTGGAGAATTTTGAGCATTACTTTACTACCCTTATCTAAATTGATAGGATTAGTTTTAGCTTGAAGTGAAGTTGCTCAGTCGTGTCCAACTCTTTGCGACCCCATGGACTGTAGCCTACTATGTTCCTCCGTCCATGGAATTTTCTAGGCAAGAGTACTGGAGTGGGTTGCTGTTTAGCTTACTAAATTTATAACTGACGTTAAGAAAGGATTTAGTCATGGAAACTACTAATCACTAGCTAATACTCCTGCTTTTTAGGGAAAGGGAAAAATAGATTCCAAATGTCTATCTTATCATTTCAGCAGTCTTCCACAGTATGTTCAATGACATATTTGCAAAGTTGTAAGTGGGTCCACTTTGATATAAAGATAAATATGAGAAAATCATATGAGCAAATCAGTGCCTTTATATTTAGTAGTTTCCAGGGAAATTCAGTAAAAGGAATACATTTAGATTTCATTTTCCTATGAATAGTCAGAATAGTTTGTTGCAGTTTAGAAATCTTACAAGGCTTACATAAGGAAAATAATATGATTTTAGTGCTTGTGTTGGAGACGTATTGATTAAATTTAGAACTATGTAGGAGGTAAAATCCAGGCCACCTGTTACAATTACAGTCGCAATAAAAAAAATTTTTTTTTGCATTTAATTGTACTGGCTAGGTAATTGAAAAGGAAAAGTGTTACAATGTAATTCAAATAGAAAGGTATTTAAAATGTAAATTGATTTCCAGATAGCAAATGGATTTTTAAAATTTTATCAACTCTTAAGATTTCAAAATATACTACACCCTGCCCTTCTGAATCACATGTGTTCAGCCTAAGCCTGTGTGAAGGGATCTAAGAAATAGTACATAGGATAAGCAGCAGTCACACCTCATCTTTAGACTAACATAGGTCAGTGTATTATTATTCCCATTGTATGGAAGGACAAAATGACGTTCAGAAATTTAAGGTTTAGTGCCTGAAGTCAATGGCTAGTAAATTAAATCACCAGTGTTCTAACAAATATATCCCTAACGTTAATGTCCATGTATTACATTACCTCAGAGCTGACACCACCTTAACCAATGGAGATAAATTTATCATTTAATCAGTGACCGGTTTCATTCCAGTGATTAATCAGTCTATTTGATAAGGCCAAAAAAGAATTCTTTGGACATCTTCATGGTTATGTCTTATTTAGCCTGAACATCTAGGTAACAGTCTTTGTTTACAAAAGAAAGAGAATTCTTATCACTCATATTTAACTCCTTTGTGTAATTTTCACAAATTTTCTTTGGTGTACAGAGTGTTGCTTATCCAACACTTTTCATGGCTTCTTGTTTGTACTTGGGAATGTGGTTATATATGGTTATATATATATATATATATAACCATATGTGGTTATATATGCATAGCAAAGCCTGTCTTCTCCCTCATGAGAAGCATGGCATGATGTATATTTTCTCTTTCATTTTTTATTAAATTTATTTTTTAATTGAGGGTAATTGCTTTACAGTGTTTTGTGTTGGTTTCTGCCATATAGTAATGTGAATCATTTGTAACTATATATATATATATCCCTCCCAACCCCACATTCTACCCCTCTAGGTTGCAATAGGGTTCTTTCATTTTCTTTTTTCTTTTTTTTCTTTTAGTAAAGTTTTTTTTCTTTAATTAATTTTTATTTTTTAGTTTGTTTTGCTTTACAATACTGTATTCATTTTGCTACACATCGACATGAATTAGCCACGAGTGTACATGAACTCCCAATCCCGACCCCCACCTCCCCCTTCCCACCCCACACCCTCTCTCTGGATTATCCCTGTGCATCAGTCCCAAGCATCCTGCATCCTGCATCAAACCTGGCCTGGTGATTCATTTCACTTATGATATCACACATGTTACACTGCCACTCTGCCAACCCATCCCACCCTCTCCCTCTCCCACATAGTCCAAAAGGCTGTTCTATACATCTGTGTCTCTTTTGCTGTCTTGCGTACAGGTTTATCATTACCATCATTCTAAATTCCATATATATGTGTAAGTATACTGTATTGGTGTTTTTCTTTCTGACTTACTTCACTCTGTATAATCGGCTCCAGCGTCATCCACCTCATTAGAACTGATTCAAATGTATTCTTTTTAATAGCTGAGTAATACTCCATTGTGTATATGTACCACAGCTTTCTTATCCATTCATCTGCTGATGGACATCTAGGTTGCTTCCATGTCCTGGCTATTATAAACAGTGCC